>PVIH01001766.1:108546-218004 GCA_004025045.1 Sigmodon hispidus | reverse complement strand
ACCAGCAACAATGGGAGCTCAACTCTCCCTCCCAGGCTGGGATAAAGGCACTGAGGCCTCTAGCCCCCTCCTGACCTCTGGGCGGGGTCCGAATCCGCCCCTCGGAGACCCCAGCAGTTGGTTCGCTCAGTTCGAGGTCGTGGCGGGGTTTCCCTCAGCAGGAGCCGTGGAAGTGGTCAGGGACAGCGTCCACCTGCCCTTGCCCCAGAGAGCGCTGGGATTCTGCAGCCCACTGTTCTCTTAAGATGGCTGTTTGATCTGAAGGAAACTGAACCAATGGGAAGCCTGTATGGGTAATGCAACTTTTGGCTGTGACCCACAGAATTAATTCAGGTAAGGCATGAGTTTTCCTCAAAGGGCATTCCAACATAATGACAGAAAATTTATCCAGCTCACACCACTCATCAATAGTCACATGATGTCACTCTTACTGGAGCTAAAGATGATCCTGGTGATTCTCTTTGGTCTCTGGGGCATTTCTTCTATGGTCTTTCATATTTCCATATGAAAAGGTTCTTATTTCATTGAGACAGGAGAAGCATTTGGCCTGTCTGTCACAAACATTGCTTGGAAACAGAAGTCAAGAGTTGTGTTAAAACACTGAAGTTTTCTAGAAGCTATCGCATATTTCCCCCTTTGGGGAATTTAATTTGAAGTTTCAGGAACTTGGGGGTACAAAGAGAGGAGAAGAAATGCATCATGGTCACTTTATTACAGCAAAACTTTTAAGCACAAAACTCACACCACTACATATATTAATGGGGCTAGGGGGCTTGAATAACAGTTAAGATAATGCACTGCTCTTGGAGAAGGTACAGATCAGATCCAAGTGCTCACATAATGGGTTTCAAAACCACTGTAAATCTGTCTCTGTTGGATCTAATGTCCCCTCCTGGCCTCTGCAAACACTACACTCACATGATGATGCTCATATCCATATACTGATACTGATATACACTTAAGTACACTATGAGCAAAAAACAACTTGGAGTGTTTTGGTTGTTTTATTCTTTATTCTTTTGCAGGTCCCACCATCCAACTCCCAAATAAGCACACAAGCATAAAATTCTTCTTTTTTTATAAATGCCTGGCCTTAGCTTGACTTGTTTCTAGTCAGTTTCTCTTAAATTATCCTGTCTACCTTTCACCTCTGAGCTTTTACCTTTTTCTAGTTCTGTATATCTTTTCTTCCCTTCTTATTCCATGTCTGACTATGTGGCTGGCTCCTTGTTTTCTTGCTCCTTGCTCCATTTCCTCTCCCTTTTTTCTTCTATTTATTCTCTCTGCCTGCCATTTCCCCTGTCCTTTCTCCTGCCTTGCTATTGACCGTTTAGCTCTTTATTAGACCAATCAGATATTTCAGACAGGCACAGTAAGACCGATTCACAAAGTAAAACAAATTCAACATAAAAGAATGCAACACATCTTTGCATCATTAAACAAATGTGCCACAGCATAAATGAATGTAACACATCTTAAATTAACATTCCACAACATGGAAGAAAGAGCTTACTTACTTGTCTTACGTATCCTTTGTCACATTTCACTGAAAGAAGCCAAGGAATGAACTCAAACAGGCAGGGACCTGGAGCAGGAACTAATGCAGAGGGAATAGAGGGGTGCTTTCTTACTGGCTTTCTCCTCATGCTTGCTCAGCCTGCTTTCTTATAGCCCCCAGGACCACCAACCCTGAGGTGATGCCACTTACCCTGCAGAGGAATAGACCTCTTTCCTGTCAATTACAAAAACATTCTATAGATTTGTCTGCTTATAGCTTGATCTCATGGAGGAATTTTTCTCAGTTCAGATTTTCTCTTTTTAGATAACTATAGCTTGTATCAAATTGACATTAAAATATCCATCACACTAGATGGGATGGTACACACCTTCACTCATAGCACTCAAGGGAGAGAGGTATGTAGATCTCTGTGATTTATTCACTCTGGCCAAAAGCAGCTTAGGGAAGGAAAAGATTTTTGGTTTCCACTTCCAGGTCACAATCTGTCATTGGAGAAGTGAGGGAAGAAACGAGAAGCAGTAACTACTGAGGACCAGTGTTTACTGGCTCACTCTGGTTTGCTTATTCTCAGCTAGCTTCCTTATACAGTACAGGACCAAGTGCCTAGGGGATGGTACTGTCCAAGTAGGCTGGTCCTCCTGTGCTAGTTAATAATTCAGAAAACCCTTCATAGACATGCCCACAGAACAACATGATGAAGACAATTACTCAACCAAAACTTATTATCAGGTAATTCTAAGCTATGTCAAATCAACAGTTAATATTTAACTAGGACACACTCCCAAAATTATCCTTGAGAAGGACTATCTTAAGACCATTAAAAGAAGAACCACAGGTCCCAAATGATCCCAGTTGAAGCTATTTTTAGAAGTTCTTTCAGCCTTTTGCTCCTCTTAATAAAACAAAAAAATGTAATATCTGATTAGGGGAATTTGACCTCTTAATAGAAACTATATAAGATGACATAAAATGGGGGGTGTCCTCATGGAAAGAAGATGAATATTTGTAGCTGAGGACAGTGCTTTCAGAGAAGAATTTCACAAAGGGCCTTGTCCCACAAATTAGCAAGAATGAAGAATAATGTATCTGAAAAAAAAGACAAGTTCAAGAGTGATTTAAAAAATATCAATGTCAAAGGCACACAGACAGACTAAATTTTTTTTCATTATTTAATGTGAGTGAAAACCCATTATTTCTGTAAATGTGACTTTACATGAAGGGGGCAGTCAAAAATACAATAATTTGCAGATCAATTATTTTGAATTAAAGACACTCAAAAGACATCAGTGAAAAAAGGCCATTGTGAGCTCTTCAGTGTTTCATAAGAAGAAGAAAAGGGGCTGGAGAGATGAGTTCATCAGTTAAGTGTTTGCTTGTGAACATGAGACCCTGGGTTTGATCTCTGAGAGACCACATTGAAAATCTGAGTGCAGAGGCATATGCTTATAATCTCAGAACAACGAGGAAGCAATGGAAGTAATCACTTTGGTCCTTTCTGTACTACCAATGGAGCCAATCAGCAGGCTCCAGATCCAGTGAGAAACCCTGTGTCAAAAAATGAAGTGGTGAGTGACAAAGAAGGTGTCCAGTGCTGACCTCTGATCTTTACAGCCTCAAGTGCACAAACAAGATCCCCCCACAAACACACACACACAAAATCACACACACTAATAGTAATAATAATAATAATAATAATAATAATAATAATAAATATAATTCTTACAAGATTCTTTCCTTTGCTATAAGATTCATACCCTATACTTGACTGGGGGTCCAACAAAGTCCAGATTCAATCCTACAAGGACCTCACCAAAATAGCTCTTAATCTTCATACACAACCCCTATTGCTTATTTACAACTATTGTTCTCTGTCCAACCCATAATGTGAGTTTGCTTCTAATAGGCCCGTTGGATCTTTATTTCTCTAAGAGGACTCTGGAGCTTCACAAAACTCATCTTAGTAATAGGGTGTTCTTCTCTCCTGCTGATATGCCTATTTCAATTTGATTTCCAGAATGAGCTAAAAAGAAACTGTATAAAAGAATCCCCATTTCTCAAAACACACACGTGAAGGAAGGAAGCTTAGGGAATTTCATTTTAAATAAGATTGTTTTCTAAACTTCTGAAACTACACATTTAACTTGAAGTGAGACTTAAAAAACAACAACCCACAAACATTAGTCTGGTAATTTGGAAGGTGGAACTTGCTTCCTGTGCACTCAGTAAACTGCTGTGGAATGTAAACAACTTGGGACTCTGGTTCCAAGCTGTCCAGTGTGAGCTACGAATGGCACAGAGCTGAGTCTCTCTGGGAAAAGAACCTTCTATCTCCATTCTGAGATAAGCTATCATTGTGATGGTAGGTGGAACAGTCTAGTCTCACTGACTGGATCAAGGCAGGCCAAGAGCCATTCTTACAAAGAACAGATTGCTGGCTGCTGATGTTTCAACTTAAACTTGGGGTTCAGTTTTCAGTCCTCTGCCTTCCTGGAGATTGGGGGTGGGAGGACACTGTGCAGGGGACTTCCCTCATAAACAGTGTTTCCAGGATTCCTTAGCTGAGAGGCTTTGTAAAGATGGTTTTGCTAACATATAAACAGGTTTGTGTGCATCATACAGAAGAAATAGGAAAAAGATCCAAGCCTCCTTGGAGGACAGAGATAGCGAACATCTGCAGACAGATTGGCTGAGATGAAAACACAAGTATGAAAGTTTCCTCAAAGCTATTGATGCTTTCCTCCAAAGTAGCTCTCACTGCCTCATTTAACAATAGAGCATTTTGCATGGAGGTATCTAGTGATTTTTTTTCAAGATTACAAGTATGAGATGTGGGAGTATAGTGCATGCATTCCACCCAACTGTAATCAGCCATATTTCAGCTATTGCTCTCTTCAGATGACATGGTAGTTCTGAGTGAGGCAGGGTCTCCAATACTCCTGTGGTGATTTGAGTGAGAATCACATTCATAGACTATATATTTGAATGCTTAGTCATGAGGGAGTGGCATTACTTGAGAAGGATTAGGAGGTGTGGCCTTGTTGGAGGAAGTGTGTCATAGGGGATAGGCTTTCAAAAGCCCCAGCCAGCTTTTCCTGCTACCTGAAAATCCATGTAGAATTCTCAGCTATTTCTTCATCATCTTGTCTACCTGCATACTGTTATGCTCCGTGCCATGATGATAATGGACTAACCTCTGAAGTTGTAATTAGGCCCCAATTAAATGCTTTCTCTTACAAGAATTGTCTTGGAACCGAGTATAATTGTCATCAAAGAGACCAGATAAACTTCATTTAGCAACTGATGGGAGCAGATGCAGAGTCCCACAGTCAAACATTAGGCAAAGCTTGTGAAGCCCTACAAATGAGGAGGAGAAAAAAATTGAGGAAGAGAGGTGACCGGGATCCCATGAGAACACGGTCCACAGAATCAGTTGATGAAGACTGATAGGGACTTGCAGAGATCACGAAGCCTATATAGGCCTGACCTAGATCTACATTATGTTATAGCTGAATACTTGGTGTTTTGTGGGATTTACTACTGTGAAAAGGGGCTGTCTCTGATTCTTTTGCCTATTTCTGGGACCCTTTTCCTCATACTGGGTCATCTTGTCCATCCTTGATATGATAGTATGTGTTTGGTATTATTGTAGCATATGATGCTATGTTTGGTTGATGGCCTTGAGAGGCCTGCTCTTTTCTGAGGGGAGGTAGATGGGGGTGGATCTGCATGAGAGGGAAGTTGTGGGAAGAGGCTGGGGGAGGGAAGGAAAAGTAGAGAGAAGAAACTGCTGTCAGGAGGTAATGTATGTAAGAAGATTTTTTAAAAGGAGTTGCCTTGGTTATGGTGTCGCTTCACAGCAATAGACTAGTGACTAAGACACCTGGGTTGTATGTGGTTCTGTGAACCCAGACTCTGATCATTTCCATATGCTTTTCTTACCTCCCCTCAACAGTGATTCCTTCACACACCATGTGATCATTTCAGACCACAGGCCCACAGGGGCAGGGCCGTGTCTAGCTGTCCTCTGATTGGCACAGGCATGTCCTAGAAGGCACAGCACTCAGTAGCAGATAATCACTAACTTTACTACAAGTACACATGCCATTTTTTCCATGTTCTTCCCATAGGCGCTTTGGTTTAGTTCCCTTCCCAAATGTGCCTTATAAGATTGTGAAGCTCCCAGGGACAGGACGGTAGACATGTGTGGTGAGTCAAGGTGAGGGCATCTACTTAGGATACATGTTTGATCATTGGAAAGCTCAAGGCTTGCCACACGTAAAGGAGTCTGAAGTGCGTGTTTGAATGTCTTTGCCTCTCAGCAAGGGGATTACCAAGGAAGAGAAGACAAACCTGTCAGTACCCTCTGAAAATAGCAACATAACTCAACCTGGGGTCCTCCAAACAGCTGGACTTAAAATTTAGAGGAATTATTTTGTCTGTCATTAAGAATATAAAAGTAGGACACATGATAGGAGATCAATTTTAAATCATCTGAGACTGCAGGAAAAATTATTTCCTGGGGCTCTTTTCAAGAGGACTAATGTGTGTTCCTGCCATGGCCTTTTAATAAAGAAATCATGCATTATGCAAACATTAACATTTAAACCAATTATGAGCCATTGTAGCCAACTCTTTGAAGAATACAGAACTGAGTTATGGATATTTTTATGAATATGATTCCTTTACTAAAATAAAACCAAGAGAGTTATGTCCTGTGCATCAGACTAAGCTGCTAGGGGAAAACTCATTTCCCATATTTATCCTTTTGAATGAGAAGACATTATCAAAGAATTTTATGTGAAAATTATGAACTCATTGTCATGAATGTGGGGGATTGATAGCTCCATGATATATATGTGAATACCTGTTAGCACTACACTGAGGAAAGTACACCATCTCCAGTTGACCTTTGGCCTCTTCATGTACATACATATATATCTATATGTATATTTGTACATACATATGTACCTAGACACACACACCTGCCTACATGTACCTGTATATACATGTACATATACATATATGTAGATATAATACAGATGCACACACAGATGCACCTACATAATACAGCTGCACACATACATCTGAATACACACATGCTTACATACAGCAGAAAACCCACATGCACACACATGTCCATACACATACATACACATGGACTTGCACACACAAACACCAACACACACAGGTATCTGCACACACACATGCAAATACATATGTATCTGCATGAAACATTTGTGTACATGTGCAACTAAACACACATAAATACTTTATTGCACTGATTTGAGCTCAAAGAAACAGGTTACAGTCTGGAAAAGTTATTTAGAGACTAAAATCTCTAGAAGTAAAAAATACTCAGGAAACTAACAGGTCTATAATTGAATGATGACTTGAACAAATACCCTTCCTCAACTTCCTGAATACAAAGATTTTCCAAACCATAGTTTGACATTTTTATTGTGATTCTTCATAGTTAATGGTAAAAGAAAACAACATCCATATTTATAATGCAAATCCCTTGCATGCACCATGTTTTCTGCTCTCCCTCTATGACACACTCGTCATAGAAATTAATCTTAACAGCTGTGCGTGACATTCTGCAAAGAATCCAGTAAATGTGTCCTTCTTATGACTAATGAAAAAGTCTTTATTTTTCCTGCAAGAAATGAAAGGCTTTTAGAAAAATATTTCACTTTTTATGCTGAGATGAGTGTTCCATAAATGTCATTTCTCTTTTTCTATTTTTTAACAACTAAGTTTTATAATGGGCAAAGAAGAAAAAACAATACAAAAACAAAGAAGATATACCTACTTTTGCTCCTGGGTAATGGAAAATTCACATCATTGTGGGATAATGGCCTGAGTCTGTAGTTCTGCTGTAGGGGTGATGATGCTCCTGTCATGGAGTTTTCCAGTGGTGATGAGCCTAAAATAGAGATACACATAGTCAGTCATGACAGGACACAGACTGTCCAGTTTTACAAGGAACTTGTCTGTATCCTGAAGGATCAAAGTATGTTTTCTCCAGTTTTATAGGTTCCTGGCAAACTCATTTTAATATGAATTTTTATTATTTCATTAGGAGAAAAACTTCTCTGGAAAATTTACACGTTAAACAACCATACTTATGAATATTCTCTTCTTGTGGTAGATAAAATCTATATAACATGTAACATTATTCTCAGCCACTAAAACTTAGGTCAGATGTATCAGTGACTTTTCTCACTGCTGTGATTAAATGTCTGTCATAAGCAACATAAGTGAGAAAGACTTGTTTTGGATCATAGTTCTAGAGTACATGGCAGGGAGGTATGGTGGCAGGAGGTGAGGTGTCTTGTCATATTGTACCTGAATTCAGAAAGCAGAGAGAGAAGAATGTTCAACTCACTTTCTTCTTCTTTTTTTTCAGTCCAGGAGTACAGTTCATGGGATGATATTTCTCACAGTAAGGATGGATCTAGTGGATTCCCTTAGTAAATCTAGCTAGAAAGCTTTCACAGACACACCTAGAGATGTGATTTCTAGGTTATTTTGAATTTTGTAAAGATGATTGCTGTGAGATAATGTTCTTGTATACTGTAAAAATTTGTCACTTGAATTGGTTTAATAAAATGATGGTTTGCAAATAGCAAGGAAGTATTAGGAGAATTCTGGGAAAAGGAAGGACAGAGCCAAGAATGGCCAGCCAGACACAGAGGAAGCAAGATGAGAATACCTTACTGAGAAAAGATACCAAGCCATGTGGCTAAACATGAATAGACATATAGTTTACCTTAGAGGTGTAAGCCAGCTAGTAAAAACCTGAGCTAAGGGCCAATTGATAAGTAATATTAAGCCTCTGAGTCAATTATTGGGGAAGTAGATGCCAAGTATTTGAGAGTTGTCTTGGGGACAGAAACTTCTACCTACCTCTAATGATCTACGCTAATCATCACTCCAGGAAGGGTGTGGGGCAACACAGATATCAGATACAGGAAAGCATTAGAAATTCATAAGAATGTGGATTGCAACTTAGAAAACCCCATTTTAATTATGTTTTATTTTATGTGTATGGGTGTTTTGCCTACATGCATCTCCTTGCACCAAATTTGTGTCTCAGATGCCAAAAGAGCACATCAGATCCCATGGAATTAGGATGAAGATAGTTTTGAGCTGCCACGTGGATTCTGGGAAATGAATAAAGGTCCAGTATAACAGCATCTAATGCTCCTAACCACTGTGCCATCTTTCTAGCCCCATGACTTAGGGATTGTTACCTGACTTCATTTTCCTCTATATTTGTCCTGCAAAGAGGATGCTCCATCAGTCACAATAAAATTGTGTGTATTTATGAGGGACATGTCTTGGGAGCTAAGTCCCTTGGGAGTCATTTTTCTTTTTTCTGGACAGTTTTTTTCCATCATTTTCTTTTAGCATTATCAAGTAGATAATATGATTTATAGACTTTTGACCTAAAAAGGTGTGACTTACTTGTCCTTGCTGTGTATATTCGAAGCTTAAAAGTTCATCACAGAAGCACACAGACCCATTTGGGTTTATCTTGGCTCATAGTTTGAGGCTTCATAGTTTGTTGTCATGGGAAAGGCATTATGGGAAGAGTGAGTCTAGCTCTGGCAGCAGAAGCATGAGGTAGCAGGGTTGAATTGCATCCACAGTCTTAGTGCAGAGCACACACACACGTAATTACCACAGAGTACCAGACATAGGTGACTGGGCACAGAGAAACCTCAGAAACTACTTCCCAAAATTGGCCTCATAGTCCTGACACAACATCTGCACTCATGTGTTGTCTTGTTTTTGTCAACTTGACAGAAGTTAAGGTCATCTAGGTAGAGGAAATCTCAACTGAGAAAATGCTTCCATCGGGCTGTCCCAGTGCCTTGTATGTTGTACAGTTTCTAGATTAAGAATTGGTGGTGGGGGCCTATACCTTCTGAGGGAAGTACCATCCCCAGACTAGTAGTCTTGGGGTATATATAAAAAGTAAACCGTGAAAGCCATGAAGATCAAGTCAGTAAATCTCCATCCTTCATGATCCCTGTTTCTGCTCCTGCTTGAGTTCCTGCCCTGACTTCCTTCAATGATGAACTATGATGAGATAATGTAAACTCAATAAATCCTGTCCTCCTAAAGTTGCTTTTGAAGAAGATGTTCATCATAACAATAGAAATCATACTAGGACAGTCCCCAAAACAAATTCCCCTTGCTTGCTCCATGTTGGGATAAATGTGGCATTATTTAGGAATGGTCTGAACTGTATGGGTACTGGCTGGAGAGATGGCTCAGCAATAAAGAGCCCTTGCTGCTCTTGTAGAGGTGCCCTCTTCTGGCCTCCGAAGGCATTGCACTCATAAGTGCAAACACACAAAGAGATACACACATCTATACATCATTTAAAATAAAACAATCTGTTTTAAAGGTCAGGGGACAGGTAGATACAGAGACGGAGGGTGGGGATTCAAGAGATTGCTAAGAAGAAAGAATAAAGTAGGGCAGTCAAGTGGCTTGGCAGAGCAGAGGTCCAGATTCCAGGTCCATGGTTGTGTGGGCACAATGGTTATTTTCCTTAGAGGTTCTGTGATTTTTGAAAATGGATTCTTGCTCAATCCTTACTTTAGATAAGTATCTGTGCGGATGGTGGTTACTACTCAAGTATTTTTTTTTCTTAGTACCTCATGTTAGGTACCTATGGCTGCCTCTGCTTCTTTACAGACTTAGTTGAGGTGGGATTTCTGACACAGGGTTATCAGAGGGCATAGTGATGCCCTCTTTGTTACAGCGTGAGTTCAGATGGTAGCTCTAGATGGTCATATTCTACTTTTATTTACACATTGGAAAATAGTTGATAGCAAGCAAGACTCGAAAACATTTCTTGTCAACTCTAGGATCACTTGAAAAAGTCTGAAGCTCCAATTTTGAACTCTGAATATTGAATAATTCCTAACTGTCTTACTTAGGGTTACTATTAGGTTATATCTTATTCAAAATTAACTTAAGGAGGATTATCTGTACTTGGAGTTAAGTATGAATTTTCCTATTATCAAGCCTTTTTTTTAAAGGTGTGATATGGCTGGGAATGTTGCTCAGTGGGTAGAGTGGGTGCATCATAGGTGTAGCATCCTGTACCTTATAAACACTGTGTGTTGGCACATGTCCATCACCGCAGCACTTCTGAGTTTGGGGGCAGAGATCAGTAACTTAAGGTCATGTTAGGGATATGGAGGAAGTTCCAGGCAGCCTGGGCTATGTGAAACTTGTTTCATAACAGAAAAACACGAGATAAGCACTAAAATAATCTCATTGGACTGTGGCATCCAAGATGTAGCCACCATCTGTGGCTCTCACATTCACCCTGTAAGTAAGAGCTTAGAGACAGAGGGAAATATGGCCCAGGCTCACTCTAAGGTTTGGGGCTGTCCATTTATCTTACTGTTTCCAGTAAGACTGCCTGTTTTCCCTTTAGTTTTATTCCCTGCCCCCCTTACCACTACTTTCAGCTGTACATGAGAGCCTGGAGGACCAAGACACATTTAGGCAGGGCAAAAAAATCTGGCCCCATCTGTCATTGCTAGTTGTGGCCAGTAGCTGGACTCTGGGCTCACTAGTCTGTGAAATGGGAAATTTACAGAGGATGTAATGACAGAAGAGCACAGAGTTTCTAAATGTGCTTGGAAATCTGTGTTTCTGAAGCCACCATGGTGACAGGTGCCATTTACCCAAGATCTCTGCACAGTGCCAGGCCTGGAAAGAAAATGACAGAGGTGATGCCAGCTGACCCACTAGAGAAATGTTGGAAATTGGAGTTGTTGCTTTATGCATATAAATGGTACTATTTACCAGCAAGTGATGCTTCTTGAACACACAGGGCCTCAAAAGTCAAGACTGAACACAGCCACCATCTCCCAATGGCCCTCTTCCGTCCTGTCTCTGCAAAGTTTTTCAAGGATCAGAGAAAACAGGTGATAGATTTATTTTAAACCTAGTTGTGACCTCTATGCATGCTGAGCACACAGGACCAACACTCCTTTAGTGCAAAGCTCAAGGGAAAAAATTTTATGTGCCTCGAGCCTATCATATTTAAGACTCCTGGGATCCTGACCTGTTATAACAGTGCTTCTCAACCTTCCTAATGCTGCAACCCTTTCATACAGGTCCTCATGTTGTGGTGACCTCCAACCATAAAATTATTCTCACTGATACTTTATAACTGTAATTTTGCTACTGTTGTGAATCATAATGTAGACATCTATGTTTTTTGATGGTCTTAGGCAACCTCTGTGAAAGGGTAATTTGATCCCAGAGGGGTTGTGACTTACAGGGAGAGAACCATTGTGTTAGAATGACCAGCAGCAAGCCTGTGGGTCAAGAGTAAAACTATCCCCAGCCTTCCAATCTTGGCCCGAGTAGTGGGAACTGTGGTTGTCGGGAGAACATCTGGAGACAGAACCTTCAAACAGACAATGTCATTAGATGTCACCAGGTCTGGATGAATGAAGGCTTCTAAATACTGGATGAAGTTTTTATTTTATTCTCACAAGCAATTTCTGGGATTTTTCTGGCTTTGCTTTTAGGCCCTATGTTTGTGAAGTGGCACAAATGCATTTCTCTCCACACACAAGCATCACTTGATCTGATCAAAAAATGTAATGGCCTAGATGAGAGTGGTTTTATAGACATTTAAAAACAAACAGAGAAACCTCTCATAGGATTTGTTTGCACACCTGCATAAAAATGCCACTCAGATACCCACCTCGCAGAGAGAAAGGGCTGTGCATTTCTTTGAACTAAAATACCTTTTATCTTTGGAGTTTAGTTGAAAGAATAAACAGAACAAAAAGCATGAAATATGGAGTTAGCGGATCTCATTAGATGAAAAATTAGCAGAGATGAGTCCACAGGGTTGTGTTGAATACGTCAAATGATCGTCTTGTAGACAGAGAGAAAAATAAGAGAAAGCTTTAAGCCTCTTTATGTATGAAATCCACCTAATTATGTTTTTACTCAGATATTTATGGTCTTGCACTTTCTCTATCTTTCTTCTCTGAGGCTTTAACCAGCTTTACTTCTGGTGGGTAAGCTTGTGAGCAAGCTGATGACCCACAGTAAGGGAAGCATAGCCATTCTGGATTCCCTGTGGCCTTGCTGTGGCTGATGCTTCTGGCCATTCTTCTGCATGTAAGACAGCAGACCATTCATCAGGACAGACCCATGCAAGCAAAGCTGGGGGCAGCAGAGGTGCCAACAGATCTTTATCCAAGGGAACTGTTCAGCATATAATGAGCCTGTTCCCTCTAAAGTGCTGTTTCTGTACAGAACTCAGGAAACCCTATTACATAGATATAAGAGTTCTGGGCTGTATTAGTTTCCTTCTCTGATGCTCATTTAAACATAGCCAATAAACAGCTTAAGGAAGAAAGGGTTGATCTGGCTTACAGCTTGAAGTCTATCATGAAGGAAGCCAGGGCAGGAACTCAAGTTGAGTTCCTAAAGGCAGGAGCTGAAGCAGATATCATAGAGGAGTGCTGCTTACTGGCTTGCTCCACATGGTTTCCTCAATTTGCTTTTTTTATAACCCAGGACCATCTTTCTAGGGACAGCACTCCCCAGTGGTCTGAGGCTACTCCATTAATCAGTTATCAAGAAAAAGCCCTACCAACATATGCACAGGTCAATCTGATGGATTCAGTTCTTCATCTGACACTTTCTCTTCCCAGGTGACCAGGTGTTCTAGTTTATATTGCTAACAAAAACTATCCAGAGCCAAGCCTGTCTCGGGCATGCCCTTTATTGTTCTTCCAACTGTCTTTACATATAAACCCCAGCATCAACATTTTTGTCAAATAACAATCTCTCCATATAGCCCTGACTGGTTGGGAACTCTCTAGGTAGACAAGTCTGGCCTCAAGCTCATCAAGTTCCATATGCCTCAGCCTTCTGAGTATGGGGATTGAATGCATTTGAAGGTAATAGGGATTCCCACTACCAATGATGGCCTGCCTTACCTTAGCTAATAAAATTAGGTTCATTGAGGTCACTGTACTGGAAGTGCCATGGTCCCTGTTATCAACACTGACCTCTAGGAGTTGTTTTAGGCTGTGAAATCAGTCTCAAGAAAGGTTTTTCTCTGACAAAAAAGCAGCTCCCATAACAGATTCATATTCAGGGCTAGACTCAGCTCTCTCTGGAGACTTTGGGCTTGGGCAGCTTGCATATGGACTTACTTATAAGATGCCTCCTGCAACTGTAGAGGCAAAGAGTGTAGTAATACTTGCATTACTTGCACCTTCTCCAAGTATCACTTTACCAATTTGAAGGGTAGACATGACATTTTGCGTGAGTGACACCAGGGCAGATATGAAGATGTCAAATCTGGGCAACTCCCGAGAGACTGCTTTCTGCCAAGGATCCTTCCTAGTGCACGATAAAAGAGAAGAGAGGGGAACAAGACAGAAAGCAAGGCCTCACATTTTGTGACCTTTTGCTGCTCAAGCCGAGATGAATCAGAAATGACACGTGCCATTTCTGCATGACATCTGAGGGTGTGCGTCATCCACTTCCAATCTTCCTTCCCCTTTTACTCAACTGCCTGCACCACTGTGAACATCACAAGTTGTGCATGCAGCCTTGACCCACAATTTTTACAGTCAGTATTATCAAGCAGACACTGCATGATGGCTATTCTCCACTGTCAACTTGACTCTCATGTGAGATCAGCTAAAACCCAATCAGTTAGGGACACCTGTGAGGAATTTTTTACAATTAAATAATTTTGAAGTGGTAAGATCCACCTTTAATCTGGATCTTTGGAGGTGGAAAGATCCACCTTTAATCTGAGCCACACTTTCTGCTGGCAGCTCATATAAAGGATGTGGAAGAAAGAATTGTTTGCTCTTTGCCTGTTTACCCTCACCATTCATTTCTTACTGACATTAGAGCCTATTTCTTCTAAATTCTGATGTATACTGAAGATGAGCTGAGACAACTGGCCTTGTGGACTGTACTACTGAATTCCTGGACTTTCCATTGGTAGACAGCCATTATCGGAATAGCTGAACCACAGCCTATAAACCATTTTAATAATCCCTCTCTTCCCACTCCTGCTCTTAGTAGATTTATTCTACCAGTTCTATTCCTCTAGAAAACCTCTAACAAAGTGGTCATAGACTGAGTATTGAACTGTGATTGTTTGTGTCTTTATGCACATGTGGAACTAGCATGAGTATCTGTAAATGATGGGAGTATCCGACTGCTCACCCCTCCATGGATTGATGAGGCAATAAAACACCCCAACAATAATAAACCTGGGCTACAGATTTAGGTAACCCCTGGGTATGACATTTTATAAGCAAGCACAGTTAGAACCATGCCGCGTTGTTTCAGTCCACGTCCTTGGGTAAGCCATGGCAATAATATCTCAGAGAACTATCTAAAAAGCCATTTATCAACTATGTAACTGTGGTCTGAGCATGTGGGAGGGGCTGGTGTAGTGAACCAAGCAAAATGAGCTTGCTCTGAAGTATTTTCACTTTTTATAAGGACCATTTCTGACACACCATTTATGTAATTACATTACTTTAAGGTGCTAACTCACCTTTATTTCATGACACTCTTTCAAAAATGACTTCTTTCCAATTCCCCTATTCAACATGTGAACCTTGGGTTATTTCTACAGTAAGGGGAAAGAAAGCCACCCAACCCACACCTACATGATCTTTTCTCTTCCCACTCAACCTCAGCTTGCTTCTTAGCTTTTCTACGTGGCCACACTAAAGGCATCCATTAATTTGCATGCCTCCTCTCTTTCTTTTCTCTGGATCACTATATCTCTTATCACTGAGTGTATTTAAGATCCTATTGATCCCCCAGTTGCCATTAGCTCAGCTTCTCCTTTATCCCTGCAACTTTAACTGAACATCTCCAACCTTTTGAGTGAAATTCTGCCCCATTTTCATGTGGCCTCAGGGTCTCACCAAAGGGATAGATCATATAGGCTGGGAAACTAAAGGAAAGATTGCATCTATTTAGTTCTGGGGAGGCCCTCATCTACCCTTGGGTGGAGATTTTCCAATGAGGCTGCTTTGGGGTCATCATGCTCCTGTCAGGAACCCCTCACTCATGGAAGTATGTCTAATAAACTCTTTGGTTCTTTGGGATAAAGTTTGTTGGAACTGAGCTTTGGGAGATCATTTGAGCCTTATGGGGTTATAGACATTATGTACTCCCTGTTTCTACTACACCAGTGTGAAAATTCCTGTAAAAATTTGAAGTTTTTTCTCCAGTGCAGAAAATATGTTACAAACATGCTTTCAGCATCAGATATTAAATAGCAAAATCAGTCTAAATGACAGTGATCAGATGTGTAGGGGAGAACAGGTGGCTTGCTTAGGTTCCTCTGATATAAACTATCTGACAATTTCAGACATTGTTTGATTTCCCCCAAACCTTACTCTTCAGATCTTTATAATTTCACCAATTCCAGAAACATTACAACAAATTACATAAGTTATCCCCTTTTAACTAAACCCGACTTGTTTGGAGAAGATGGAAAAATTTTCCAGATCCACCTGGTGAAGAATGAAGCCGACTGAAATTCATGTAGAACCTCAGCTTATCCTGGGCACACCTCATCTTTTCAAGCCAGTGTGCCTTCTAATGCCAAATCAGATTTTTCTGTAGATCTTAAATCCAGTCACAGAATGTCACCAATGCTAAGGCTTTAATGGGAGATGAAAGTTTGGTTAACCCAAATAATGTAGTAAGCTAAAAACCAAAGAGACTAGGAACAGTAAACTGCTATGTGTGATGTTGTCCAGTTATCAAAAAGGAATGACAATGGGGCATTCTGTTGAATGACAACTGTCCCACTAAGGACCAAATCTGGCTCAGGGAGAGACTGGGATAGACCATCAGGAAGGGTGTTTTGCTGAAGGAGCTATAAGAGGTAAAAATCAGATTTGGGTTTATGGTTAAAAAACAGAAGCCAATTGAACTTTAATGCATAGCTATCTAAAGTGTCACAGGCAAAGTGCACAGCGACAAAGAATCTCCCCCAAATAGGAAGAGCATCAAGGGGTAGGAGACAATATCCACAGCTTCGTATGAAAAGGTATGTTAGTAAAGACAAAAACAGTCAGGGCAGGAACAGAAGCAGAGGTGTGAAGGAAGCTTCTTTTTTTAATCTAAAATCATATTTTGTCATTTATTTTCATTAATGAGTATAATAAGATTCAGGATAAGAAATAGTTAATATTTTCACAGATAAAAGCCTTAGTCATAATAAAATGCTTAAAATGAAACCCAAGTGCCTATTACCAAGTAGAAACACCAGTGATTTTTGATACTCACATTCACAATGATATCCTTATCAGGGACTTGAACACTTATTGAAAATTAAATATGTTGGTTTGGGCATCAAACTGCCAATAATAAAATAAGTATATAAAATTAGTCATACTTTATCTATATAGAAGTTCATATAGATAATGCATCTGTCTTCTTCAAAATACCTAAGCCAAGGTCAGCAAGGTCCTATTCTTCAGCTCTACCTGGCTATCATACATGCCTTTCTTGCACACTTCCAGAAGTGACCAAGAACAGCAGAGGACAAGAGAACATGAAGAACAAGAGAAGTACATTAAATCTCCACTCTGTGGGAGTTGAAGGAAGCTTCTTATTGGCTTGTTCCTCCTGGCTTTCTCATACCATCCAGGACCACCAGCCCAGGGACGACACCTCCCACAGCTGATCCCTTTTGATCAATCATAGATCAAGAGAATGCCCAGGTAACTCTAGTTTGTTTCAAATTGTGAAAAACTAACCAGCTCAGAGTCCCGGCAAGGGCCTGAGATAAAGTGATTAAGGAACCAGCTGTGTAAAATTGGCTCACGTGAGTCCCAACAAAACTCCCTCATGTTGCAAAATAGCATTAAATTGTCATAGCCCAGTTGTTCCCATGATTGCATAAAATACTTCAGCAGTGTTTGCCCAAGCTAGTAAAATAAACGTCTTATGTAAAATGTACCGATTAATAAAAGATGAGCATTATTAATTCAGCTGTCCTCACTCATCTAAATCCCAGAAAATTTATTTCTTTTATTCATACAAAGTTTTTTTTTTGTTATTTTTGAAGTTTTGGTTCTTCAATGTAATTATGGTCTAGTGCACCCACAGACAGGTTCTTGGGAGTAATGCTGGTCACGTATATATTTTTTTCCAGTTATGATTCTCAGAAACATTTCATTAAAATGAGTTTTGCACCAGGGTTCACCCAGTGAATCGAGGCTTTGACAGCAGAACAGTGTGCTGTCTGCTGCTGGCATAATTTTAAAAACTCTCTTTACATATTATCAGTCACACAGCCTGACAGATCTCTTTGTTTTCTTGGGCTTGAGATCTGGGAGTTCAGATTGTTACGAACGGGAGTGAGCAAACTCTGGACAGTGGTGCTTACAACTCTTTTCTGACTCTTTTTAACTTTCTAGTTTGTGTTTGAGGAAAAAAGATAAGTGAAGACCTCAGCAGAAACATCATGTGTGACTCTGATGTCCTTGGCTGCAGGCAACATCGTTATATATCCACCTGCACCTGGGCCAAGCTTGGAGAAAGCACCCAGAAAGTTCTCACAATGAAGGGCAGGGTCAGCTAGGACACAAATCATTTATAATGAAGTCCTGTGGAGGCAATGATTGGATCTGGGGCACCTTCAAAGTGCACTATCTACACCTAAATGTTGCAAGGGAACTTGAGTATCACCTCCAATTTTCTTCTCCTCTAAGAGCCATTTGCAATTTAGTCCACCATTGAACCCCAATTTTATAGCCTCTGTTGTGTACAGTGTGTGTGTGCATTTCTCTGTGTGATTTACAGGCAGACATGCTCCACAGATGCATATGGAAATCAGAAGACATCTTGGATTGTTAGTCTTTGTCTTCCATCTTGTTAATGGAGTCTCTTTGCACTTTCACCTCTGTGTATACTAGGCCAACTGGCCTGGGAGCTTCTGAGGATTCTTTAGTCCCTCAGCCTCCTGTCTCCCTAGAGGGGCACTGTGCTTATAGACCCTCATGCTTCATGCCCAGCTTTAATACAGTGCATTATGCTTCTGAAGCTGTGATCAAACACCATGACCAAGACAACTTACAGAAGAAAGAGTTTATTTGGGCATCACATTCTGGAAGGAGAATCAGTTTACCATGTCTGGGGAAGCACAGTAAAGCTACAAGCACTCAAAGCTGCCTTCAGATGCTTCCTCCAGTGATATCTCATCTCTTCAAAAGCCCACAATCTCCCCAACAACATGATTCATTTGGGGACCAAGTGTTCAAATACCAGTGACTAGGGAGAAACTTTTTCCCTCAAACCATCAGACATTGGGGTTTGAACTGGGGACTTTGCTCTTGTATGGCAAGTGTGTTATCCTCTGTGATGATCCTGAAATGATTATCTTAGGAGTTACATATGGCTACAGTGGGAAAAGTGGGTGTATGAACTGGAGCATCATTGGCTCTGTAAACTCAATGACATCTTGAAGCCTCAACTTCTCCTTCTGTAAAACTATACCGATGTCATCAGATCCGTGTTAGAATATTGAATCAACAGAATAAAGTATGAGACCACAGGTTGTCATATGATGCTCAGGAAATTAAAAAATCAGTTTCCTAGGGAGTATTATAGACCCTAGAAGCAATTAAACATAATTTCCTATAATAGACATATTTTTTCCTCTCTCTTACTTTTTTTAATAAAAATTCCCTACTTATGTACTTATTTACATTATTTCCACTCTTCCCTTTCCCCTTTAAACTCAGACCATACACCCCTGACTCCTTTTCAGATTTATAATCTCTTTTTAAAATTATAATTGTCACATGTGTTGTTACATATATATATAGAATTACACACACATACACACTCACACACTAGTGGTCCATTTAGCATTGCTCCTATATATGTGTGTGTCTAAGGTTGATGGGAACTTCAGAGGAGAATATACTACTGTCATTCTCTTATACAAAGATATTTTCTAACTGCATTATAAATAATTGCCCATATACCCAGGGAATAACTATTACTCTCACCCCTCATTAAAAATTTATTTTTAGATTAGAAAATTTGTATATTTTGGAATTTTTGGAAGTTTCTTTACATGAAAGAGACAATTACAGAGGGCTGAAACTGGTCAAAAATGCAGAAAACAACTGACCAGGAGCTGACCAACCCCAATTGATACATTTACAATATAACCCCCACAACCTAAGGCTCAGGGAACATTAAAGAAAATGGAAAGAATGTAAGAGCCAGAGGATCCAGCTGCCTGCTCCAAGACTGTGTTATCTATATGTTACAGGACAGAAAAGCTACATCTATAAAACCTCAACAATATGGTTGCTTAAACAAAACTTGCTTAATGATGACACTAGTTACCATGGCAATGTGGATGGGGAAAATCTCACAAGACCCTGCCTCTAGATGAAGAGCAGTGGGCAATGAAAGGCTGCTGAGACAGGAAGAATCAGTCTTCTTCAAGGATGAGGCTTCTGATAAGTTATAGAAGATATCTTAGAAAGATTGTCTGGAGTCCCTATTTTACAAGCCTGTGGTTTTAGCTATTTCAACAAACTTTTTACCACCCAGAAACCCTCTTTGCCCTTTTCCACCAATTATTTAGATTAATGTCATTTTCATTATGGAAATACATACAGGAGGTCAATATTCAACTTAAATTTCATGGTAGCTGTTGTATAAATATTTACTAACTGTTCCTTATCTCAGTGAGAAGATATTAAATACCCTTTTGAAGCATGTAGTTCAATGGGTCCATGGGTCCCTCAGGAAACTGCTAAATGTGCCTTCCAGCTGTTGGCTTCAGATATAACTTCTAGATGCTAATACATTAAAGAACAGAGCAAAAATTATTGTCAGTCTTCATGGTTACCTGAAAGCATCCCAGAATAAAATTTTAAAATTTTCTTCCTCCTAATCTCACTCTTTACTTTTCCGTAGTACTCAGTACCCCTGTTGATCAAATGCCTGTGTTGATATAGAGGGTGTTAAATATATAGATTTTAGCATCATGAATGATGGGACACTGGAGACTTGTTAATGTCTTTAATCCTCACCTTTCCTTTCTGTAAAATCACATTGATGTCTCCTTTTAAAGTAGGTGAGAAGATGAAATATTGAGATGTATGGGAATTGAGTTTGTAGGGAAGTTTTGGTTTTTTCTTTACAGTTCCAAGAAAATTCTCAACCAAGTTCAAAAAAAAAAAGGACAGAAATGTGGATGCCCACATGGAAACATGAAGGTTGATGGGTGCATTACAGGAAGTACAAACTTTCCCCCATGAAACTTATAATCAGGGTTCTGAAGAATCACCAGGCTGATTTTCATAAAGACCAATATGCATGAGGCTGAAGATCAATAGCTCAAACTATTCTTTGAACTTTCAACATCCTTAAAAGCTTCCTAATTTTGCATTTATTTATCTATCTATTTATTTATTTGTACATGTATGGGCACATCATGGGTCATGTGTGGAGGTCAGTGGGCAACTGTAATTGGTTCTCCTTCAAACCACCACGTGGGTCCTGGAGATCAGGCTCAGCTCATCAGTTTTTGCAGCAAACACCTTCACCTGCTGAGCTATCTCCCCCACTGTCATTATTAAGTGTTTGACTGGTTAACACAGCTCCACCATGCTCTCTATCTAGCTAAGCGTGTCTCTGAGGGGCTCAGACATGAAGAGGAATTGACTATGAAAGGAATGTGGTAGAAGTATTATGGACTATAAAAGATACTTGGATTTGTCATAGTTTGGGTGTCAAATGTGTCTCATAGGCTTATATGTTTGAGCATTTTGTCCCCAACTGGAAGCAGTGTAGTGGGATTCTGTTCTGATACATTGTAAATAATTGTCCCACCTACTGGTTTAATTAAAAAAAAAAACATTGATTGTCAGAAGGCAGACAGGCAGTGTGGGTGGGACTACCAAACTAAGAAAACTTTGGAAACAGTAGGAGCAGAGCAGAGACACCAGGAGAGATGCCAGTAGATGCAGAGGAAAGAAGTTGAAATGCTGCTCTGAGAGAAGGTACCAAGCCACATGGCTAAACAAATTAATGAAAGTAGATTGAGTTTTTTGTTTTTTTATTTGGATATGGTTGATTTATTTTAACATATTTTTCCATATAGAAAGGAAAACATTTTCAACCAAACAGCCTGGCACAAGATGTCCCATTAGAACTAACTGCTGACTTGATCAAGTAGCAGGCATTGAATAAGTGATATAGAGCAAGCAATACATCTGAGCCATAGGTCAATCAGCATGATATTAATATAAACCTCTGTGTAATTATTTGGGGCTATGTGGCAGTGGGGCTTTGAATGGGTCTGAATCTCACGGTAAAGCTGAAAAGTCCAGGCTAGAAATTTAATATTACAAAGCAGTATGTTGGAAGAATGTATAACCTTTTCAAGATGAAGGTCTAGCTGTAGAAATGATGTGTATGGTGGGGGAATCTTCTTCATTAGCTATTTTTGTCTCCCAGTCCACCAGGTATGAGTATGAGCAAGCAGCTGCCACCATCAGTCATGCACCTGCATGCCTCCCTCGCCATGATGGACAGTATCCCTTCAATTAGTGAGCCTGTCTTCCTTAAGTTATTATTTTTGTCCAACATTTGGTTACAGCAACATGAACCTGGCTATTCCAAAATCCTTATCTCCAGAGACTCTGAATGATTCACTTTAGCTGGCAATAGGGACATTGTAGGTATCCTTAAGGATGCTGAGGTGAAGGGTTGTTTCCTCAGATGAGAACAGCACAATCATGTCTTCAGAACTGGACAGCTTTCCTACTAGGCATGGATTAGCTGTGGCCACAGAAGCATGGTCAAGGGGAAAGGCATCATTGGCTGGAGAGTTTTAACTGTCCTCTTGACACAACTAAAACCATATGAGAAGAGAGTCTTAATGGGAAGACACCTACATCAGGTTACTGTTGCTAATGTTGCTGCCTTGCAACAAGGGAAAATGAGGCTCAAGGAGGACACAGGTCAACTCAAGGGCCCCATGTTTGGATATTGGCACTGCCTTTTAAAGTATTTCACCATTGCTTTTATTCCCTGAAGGGTTTTTAATCACAGAACGTCCAGCAAGCTATAGGAACATGGATGTTTTAAATATAACGTGACCTAGTAGTAAACAGGCCACTCTTGAGTCTTTCATCACTACTATAACCTACATCCGGGACCTTCAAGGACTTCTGCTTTGTTAGACAAGGACTTACTACCTATCCGGGCTGGCCTTGAACTTGAAATCCTCCTGTTTCAGCCTCCTGAATGCTAGAATTGCAGATGAGCACCATTTCTCTTGGCTTAAACACCGCAGCATTCACCAAGGATTCTTACCATATGAGAAGATGCAGCCTAATGCCTAGTGATACACATTGCTATCTACACACGCTACCGTAAGCAGGAACTCACTCTTTAATTTCAGTAACTTGTATTAATTCCATTAATAATTATCCTCACTACTAGATAGTTAAACATTGTTCCCTATTAACTGAGGAATCTCAGCTTCATGATTTCCATGGGCAACATTAGGGAAAAAAAGGTTTGGATCTGTCCCAGTCCCCTCTGCAGGGACCCCAAGCTCCACCATCAGGCTTTCTTTTATATTACAGAGATTATTGTCTTCTCTGACCTTGAGGACTAAAAAAGTTCCTCTCATTTGAGAGTTTTTTTTTTTTAAAAAAAATCACATCCCCTTCGTCACTCAGAATGAATACATTTAAAACCCAGTAGACTTTTCTTTGATGGAATAGATTTTCTCTGAAGCCATGTACACTAGGTGGAGTAGCCAAACTCCTGGGAAAGGATGAGAAGGAAAAAGAATTGTTCAAGGAAAAATAACCATAGTCAGTGTCTCTCATCACAGGTTCCTACAGGTTTATCTTCAATGTCAGTCTCTCATCTGGATCACAAGTACAAGTGGCAGGAAAAGGGGAGGGAAGGAGGGAGGGCCCATCCTACAGGCTCACCCCATGATACTCTGCAAGAACAAACTCTGATTCATTCTTTCCTTTTGATTTAATAAAATGAAACAGTTGATGAATATTGCTGTCAATTGTTTTTCTTGATTTCTGTTTTTGGGCACATAATCATTGTACATGGTACTGGCTTTCATTTAAACAGTTGTATAGATATATAGTTATATATGTAAATAATTATGTATACACAACTATATATGTAATTATTTATATACACAACACACACATGTAAGCGTATGTGTACACACACATATATGTGTATATATATATATATACTGTATAGGAGAAAAAAAGCAAATTTGGTGACTGTTATTATTTTACTAGTTATTCAGCTAACTCTATAATCACTCACCTTTACTGAATAATGAGTAACATTTATTTTTCTATCATTCTTACAAAATTCAGTGGATAATATTCTTTGTAATCAGATATCTTTGACCATTTCTGCCAATGACCTTAATGCCTAAGCAAAGAGGATTCACAAGCCCAAAGCATTAAAAACCTGTATTTAATTTAAACAAGAACCCTGCAAGGCAATGCATGCTTGTAAACACAGTGTTGGGGATGCAGGAATCAGACTGATTCCTAGGGAATATCTGCCCCCTTCAGCTTAGCCTAATGTGTAAGCTCCAGGTCAGTGAGAGATCCTGCCTCAAAATACAAGGCAGACTGTGCCTGAGGACTGACACCTGAAGCTAGATGGAGTCACAATGGCTTGGGATTGAAAGCTCCCCATCAAAGGAACAGTGTGAAAGTCACAGTTCATAGCCAGGACTTCTGAATGTGTAGAGTTGAGCTCACTACCTCTAATGACTTTTTAAATGGTATAATAATTCTCTGTTTTTGCTGCTTTCCTAAATAAAAATATCAAAGAGGAGAAAGGCACCTGAGACCCTTTAAAAGCTTTTAGTGTGATCAAATCAGCCACTAAACTACAGACCTTTGAAATATTAATAGTAATTCTTTGTATAATATAAAATGATTAAGTTTGTACGCTAATCATTTTTAACCATGCCATGTGGTTTTTTTTCTTCTTTCATTTTGCTGATATCTTTGGGAGATAAATGCCAACCAACTAAGTGAGTGAAAGATAAAATGCTTTCACCCCCAAAGATTATTTCTTACACCTTGGAAGACTGAAGAAGGCCCTCTCTGGTGATAACAAATCCCTCCCAGTGCATGGATGATGACTTTGGTACAAACATGGTCCAGCCACAGTATGTGACCTCTGATTTCAATATCAATATTAGTCTGACAGTGCCACTTACAGGTGAGACACTGAAGCCCATGATGTAGCCATGACCTTCTCCGGTTTGAGGTCAAGGAAGGCTAAGACACCACTGACTCCTAAGTTTACAGTCCCTCTAATGTGCCTCACACTTACAAACATTATATTAATGAGTCCTGAAGTCCCTGGGAAACAGGTGCTGTCACTTGGGGCATTGTGGACACCACATGACTCCCTTCCTGCTTGAATGTGACAGGCAGACACACTATGCTGCAAGAGCATGGGATCTGTGTTTGTAGGATGGGAACTTCAGAGGTAATTGGCTAAAAAGCCAAAAAAGAATGTCAAAGCCAATCAGATGCTTGAGATCCCCTTCGAATGTAATAAAAACCCACTGACTGCTGACAGCATTCTTTGAGGCTTTGATCCATAGGTATGTTTCACTAAAAAGACCCTAGCTGCACATCCCATTTGTGCCTTTATAAGAAAAATGTTTTATTTCTCTTCTCTATTTTTGCTCGAGTTGAATTGAATTGGCAAAGATGGTGCCCTGTAGTGTAAGATAGTTGACATTTCTGCATATAGGAAAATGGGATCAATGTATTGAAGTTAAGCTTGGCTGTTATTTGTTATATTTGTTAAATACATTTTCCAGACAGACTGCTTAAGAATGTGGGACAGTATGTGAGATGTTGATATGGGAATACTGGGGGAAATTCACAGCTCAGAAAGGGTGAATTTTAGAGGGGAGGTTATAATAGATTCATAGATGGCCATGTATATGTGTGTGTGTGTGTATGTGTATGTGTGTGTGCACGTGCATAAAAGACTGACACAGAGACACAAAGAGGGAGAAAAAGAGAGAAAAACAGATAGAAACAGGAGAGAGGGATGAAGAACGTCAGAGAGAGGAGAGACAGGGAAGAGAGGAGAGGGGAGAGAAAGAGAGAGAGAGAGAGAGAGAGAGAGAGAGAGAGAGAGAGAGAGAGAGAGAGAGAGACTTCCTATATAGCAGGAAGGGTCTCAGGACATAGAGTGCCATTAAATGATGAATCTGAAGGCTTTTTGGCAGAAACTTGGTTGATACCTAAGGATGAGGTCGAGTCCAGTCAACCCAACTGACAGGTGCACCCTTTCAGTTTCTGTCAGTCACATATAGCCTTTAGGCAGAGGCTCTCCTTTTGGAGATAAAAACACAAGAATTAGAGGTGGCTTCCAGCAGGAACATCCTCAGAAGGTCTGTTTGGGGGATGTTCCCACCCTCCTTGGCCAATTTCTATCCACTGTTCTCATTATTAACATGCACCCATCTACTTCAGATTCTAGGATTCTATTTGCGCGTGTGACTCTTATTAAAATGATGAGAGCTGGACCCATATCCCAGCATGTCCCTGTCTCCAGTTATGAGGAAGGCAGGAAGGGATATAGCCACATCTTACTAGTAGTTATTTTCTTCTTGCAGACATAATTCAAGTTGGATTCTTGTTTAAAAACCCACAGATCTGCAACATTAGTATAGGAAGAGAAGACATCTAGCATCTCAGACTGACAATTCCCCCAGGAGTTGGGGCTGCTCTGCCTGTCATGTCTTATGGTCAGTTATCCACGATCATTCTCCCATGCCTCCAGTCTTAGACGTGGCTTTATGTCTTAAGTAGCAAACTATGGTCCCTCTGGCCTTTGGTTAGAGAACTACAAAAAAAAAAAAACATATTCAGAACCAACAGTCGCCAGGCCCCTCAGGTGGGACTCACGCTGTAAGAGTTAGTCACAGAAACAGTTTAATCCATGAAGATCAAATCTCCAGCCAGACCCCCAAACTGGAAGATTTATTCTACTATCTAGAGACTTGGCTCATGCCAAGTAAAACACACAGAGGAAAAGCAAATTGTTGCCCAACATTTACACACAGAGCTTAGGTAGCACACCACGAAGTCTGAATGCCTTTCTTCAGATAGATCTAAATGCATGTATTTTATGGTGGTTACCCAAACTATGGATAACTTAGTGACTTAATACAAAAGGAATTTAGTCACAGTCTAGGAGAGAAGAAGCCTGTAGCAACAGGTGTCTGTAGCCATGTGCCTCCCTGCTTCTTCAAGAGCCTGGCTTTGGTGTGTTCTCAGCAGCATTTGTGAATGCATCCCTCAGTTCTCTGTCTTTGCATGAATTTCCCCTTTTTCTTCCTCCCCAACTCCCTCTTCATTTTAATGGGTGTAAGCCTAAGTGGAGGATGACCACCGTTTCAAGAACCTCAACTTGTTGACACTCAAAACATTCTGTGTTTACATTTCTTTCACTCCTGCCAGAGGTCAGAGGTGAAAGGTTGACATATCTTCCACAGGGACATCATTCACTCCACTGCAGTGGAGAATGGGGTCTCCAAATCACCAGCCTTCCTCATTTTCTTCTGCCTTGTGCCTGTCCAAATTAATCTGTCCTGCATCATACAGCTGTGCACTTGTGTGTCTAGGATTTGATTCCAACATAAACTATATACATGATTTTGAACTAGCCAGACCAAAATTTCACTGCACAGTTAGGAAGGTATAAAAAGCTCTGGGAGCATAGAGGGTGAAAGATCAGAAGTTTCAGGTCTGGTTTGACTACATAGCAAGTTCAAGGTCAGCCTGAGGAGATCCTGCCTTAAAAATAACAAAACTAAAACAAAAAAAAGTATAGTAGCTTTACTTAAAACTCTGCAAGAGAGTACAGGATGCAGCTTAGCACCTTTGAAGAAAGCAAGTTTTGTGGAGTTGAAGTTAGGGCCATCTAGGTCTGTTCCTTGGATTGACCTAAAGCAAAGCAGACATTGTCTTATTTCTGACTGGAGTGCAGTTCCCACAAAGCTAGAACCACACTGCTTCTTAGAAGTGTGTGTGCTGGCTACATTTGAAAGGGAAGTTGCCCCTTCCCAAAGGCAAGTAAACAGGACTGTTATCTAGTAACCAAGCCCATGAAGGGTTTCTCTTTACTAGAAAGTGGATCTCCTAAGTCACTTTCTATTTATCAGGAACCTCCCTTAACCTTCCCCCAATAGTCAACCATAACAGGATAGGGCATCTTGTTCTGGATTCCTGACAGTGGAGATCCCCATTCTGCTGACTGCTGGATAAAATCTGTTGGTAGTTTCATCTCCAGTAAATCTTTCTTTCTACTCGTGGGGTGGTTTAGTTCAGCAGTTTCTTTGCCCCATTGATTATAGTAATTACAAATTCCCTAAAGAAAATAATCCAAGAAAGGGAGTTTATGTACCTCCACTAAGGCTAGTTAAATCCTAGTTTGGTCCTGGGGCACTGGGGCTGCCTTTTCTCTGCCTACTCATCTCACCAGAGACCCCAAGTACTGAAATCATCCCCATCTTCTTCTCTCTTTAACTCCTTCCAGACTTCCCAGTTCCTCTCAAGCTTGTGAATTCCTCTTTAATTGTTGTTCCAAACACACACACATACACACACAAAACTGAGACCATTTAATGTTGCTTCTATGTATATTTGTTGAAAGTCAACCACTTGGGTCTTTTTTCTTAACTTGATATTAACTTGGAGAAAAAAATGAGATCTAAGAATAAATGCTCATGCATTTTTATAAGTTGTGAGTTATTTATTTATTTATTTATTTATTTATTTATTTATTTATTTATTTGGGATATCAGATCCCTCTATAGCTGGAGTCACAAGCAGATGTGAGCTACCATATGTGGGTGTGAAGAACAGAATTTGGACCCTTTGGAAGAGGAGTAGATGAGTTGCCTCTCCAGCCTAAGCAGTGAATTTTTTATGAGAAATATTTAATCACTCTCCAAAGGATCTTTCCAAAATCAACCCCATAAAAATCTTCTAGTGATATCTAACCAAACATAAAGACCCCAGGAAACTATTTAAGATGGTTGATCATATGCAAATTCTAATATACACACACTACACACACACACACACACACACACACACACACACAGAGAGAGAGAGAGAGAGAGAGAGAGAGAGAGAGAGAGAGAGAGAGAGAGAGAGAATTTACACAGTGCACAATTCTATTTAAAACTTAGACTGTAATAGCTTTTAGTACATTCACAAACTTCAACATACATCACTGTGGCCAATTTTAAAGTGTTTTCATTATCATGAAAGGATAATACAGACCTATAGCTGTCCCACGCACTCATTGCTCCCACTTCTGGACACCCACCAATGTATTTTCCTCTGTATTTCTTAATTCTTGACCCTCCTCATAAACAGGGTCATATAACATTTGTTCCCCTTTGACATGATCCTCTCACTTAGCATAATGTCCTCATGACTCATTCATGCAGCGTGTGTCAGAACTTCACTTTCATAGACAAACGATGTCTCACTGTAGGGGTGTGCTATATTTTATTTATATTTCAGTTACTGTGCCTTTGGGCCATCTCCACTTTTTGTCTTTCATGAGTAACTCCACCATAACTATTCATGTCTAAGATTTGGCATGGATGTATGATTATGTCTGTTGGGAATGCTGGCTCAGTTGTAGGTCTTTTAACTTAGCGATTTTTAGAGCAGTCACTAAAATGTCCACATCTAAAGGAAAAGCAGGATGCCCTTTGGGTCTTTAAGGTTCCCATGGTCTTACCCTCAAAGCTTCTTACTTAAATAAAGCAACCCAACCCCACATTGTGTGTTCTTGGGTCTTGTCCCACTACTAACAGACTTCCTTGGATGTCTAAGAAATGCAAGTGTGACTCTCTGAATGTTTGTGATCCTAACCAAATAAACACTTCACTTTCAGTTTCCCTATATGTGCAGTGAAAATAAAGATCTCCCTTGTAGCAGAGCTATGTAAGACTGAAATATGATGACTTTACACAGAGCACACACAGAGTGTTCTGGAAACAAAGACAAATGATATGAACACTGGTTGGAGCTCTTAGTTTGGTTAGAGCTCTTTGGTTAGGATTCCTATACTCTACTAGCAGCCTGGAGCCAGGCACTGAAGGCATGCATCATTGATGATTACAGGTATCCCCTTTGAATTTCTGGATGGTGGGACTCATGGCTGACCTGGTCGTGTTTGCTCGGTCTGTTACTATTGATAGCATGAGTAAGGTAGAGAGAGGGTCCTAAGCCCTTGTCATCAGAGTTGATGGCTCCTTCCTTGAAGACTCTGTACTAAGGAGTCTGGGCACCGAACTCCTGAAACAGAATGCCTGGACCTGTTTGAGGTCCAGGTTCTAGGTAGAGTTTCCAGTGGCAGAGACTGAGACTTCAGAGTGAAGATGAGAGAATGGTCAAGAGGTATTTTTTTTTTCTTTGTGGTTTGGTGGCTCAGCTTTGTCCGGGTTCTTCTCAATGAAGTCACAACTATTGTGGCTTTGGCTGTCATGGCTCTCACTGTTTCTGTTACAGGCTGTTTCCTCCAGCTTTTGTTGGCTGGGGTGAGGGTGCAGGTGGATGTATGGATTCCACACAGACAGCAGCTCCCTTGTGTCTATACCATATCCTATGAACCTAGTCCCAACCTATCCATTTAGATACAGCCTTTGGGGGCTGAAGAGAAGTATAAAAACCATGGTTTGGACCTCTAGCATCCAAGTAAATGCTAGATGGGAAACTGTCTTCCTATAACTACAGAATTCAGGAGGCAGAAACGGGCTTCCCCAGAACAAGCTGCCTCACTATTCAGTTGGAGTCATCTAATTTAAAAAGAGGTACTGTCTTCCTTCCTAAGGTGGAGAGTGATGTAGACCAGATAATCATATCCCTTGGCTTCCATGGGCACACTCATGCATACAAACATATGTGCACAAATGCATGCACACAGAGAGATGAACATTGCCTTTATTAAATTAACCTTCATACTTTTATTATCATATAGTTCCTATGAGAATCTAATGGGTACTTTTAAGTTAATAATAATCAGTGTATCTAACTTATCTGTGTTCCTCTATATCAGGTATTGCCCTGGCTGCATTAACACACCTAGCTCACATCCTCACAATGTCAGTGTGAAATAGGGAGTCTCATTATCTCTCCCATTTTTTTTAGATGATGAAACATGGGTACAGATATCACAACTAGCTAGTAAAAAAGCCGGAACCATATCCTCATTGGCCTTCTTGTCACATCTATGCATTGGTCTTTACATGGATCAGACCATCTGCAGGGTCAGAGTTCTTCACAGAGGACAGTCAGCTAGCTGCTTTGCTTGGCAAGATGTTGACAGTGAGATGGATTACACTTTTTGGACTCCGTGAGTCACCATTAATTGTGGGAATCCAGGCTCAGTGTATCTAGCTGAGATGCTTGAGTCTCTGCAGAGAGAGCACCAATTAATCTGCTCCACAAGCTCACAGCTTATGTGATCATCATAGAAGGACCAGGGTTCACACCCCAGGCAACAGAGACCCAGCCAGAAGCAGGATGGATTAGAAAACATCATATTCTCATTAATAGGAACAATAAAAGTCTGGGACCCAAATTCAGGTCCTCATGCTTATATGGTGAGCACTGTACTCACTGAGCCAAAGCCCCTCCCCAACCCCCTCAGGTCACTTTTCAACTTTTTCCTTAGCTATTTGACAGTCCCAACTTTCCTAATCAGCACAGCTTTTTTATTGAACCTGAGTACAAAGTAGCAGGTTATTCATCTGATTTATCACCTTCATGGGAATCTGGTATTGTAGCCCTTAACATTTCTGTATAAATTTTATATAACCAGCTGGCCAGTTTCCTAGAAGAATAAGCCAGGATTTATGCTGAGATTGTTAGGCACAACTAGGGTAATTCCCTTTCCTTGGTCATTTTCTTTTTTGTATGTGAGTTGAAATATTTTAAATTATAGATTCATTTTCTTTACCTGTTAGAAAAGTATTCAGCTATTTCAGTTCTTCCTGTATGTTTTCAGCTGGGTTCTCTGCTACATCTGGGTCTTCAAATTTCTTCATTGTCTAAGTGTTTTATATTAACATTTTATCTTGTTAATGTCTCTCACAAGCACTTACTCTCTTCTTATTTCTGGCATCGCTTTCCTGCCATTTCCATCTTGATTTCTCAGCCCTCCGTGGACACTGTTAGCTTCTCAGCATGCCAGCCCTTTTAGTAGCTGGTGGAATTATAGTTTGCTTATCACTAATTAATTTCTGCTCTTTCTTTCTTCTACTTTCCTGAGGTTTAATTTGCCTTCTAATTGTTTCAGATGAATCTTCAAGGGTTGTGTGTGGAACCAGTCTTTATTATAAATGTGGGCCTTTCAGGATGAAAATTCCACTTGATGAGTACAAATCTATCTCTTTCTCACCCATTTCTCCCTCAGATTTTATGATGCCTTCCCATTCAAATGCAAACACTTTACAATAATTATGCATTTCTGAAGATTTTAAGCTTTTGCAAAGTTTTAAAATATTTGCTTAGTATTATGTCCCAGATTACTTTGTCAGATATTTTTCAAGGAGCTGATCTTTTTGGTATTGTTTACCCAATGAAGAGTTTCCAACCTACTTCCATGTCTACATTTGAAGTGAATCTCTTTGTAAATATAACTTCCTTTTATCTAAAAAGATATTTTGTTAAATTTATTAGAGGAGTCAATCTCTTTATATATAATTCAGTTACTACTGGATCAAGCTGTTAAATTATCCTACTCTCTTCTTTAAAAAAGTCTATGCATGTATGTGTGTGTTTATATACATTTTGTGTATATTTATGTATTTGTATGTATATTTGTATATATTTCTGTATGTGTGTATCTGTATTAGTGTGTGTTTGTGTATCTATCTTTGTATGTGTATTAGTATACATAGTGCATGTGTGTGTATGTCTATGCATGTATTTGTATGTGTATCTGTGTTTGTGGATCAGTGTATATGTGAGTGTGTGAGCATATGTGTGGGCATGTGTGTGAGTATATATGTCTGTGTGTAATCCTCTCAAATGGATTTGATATGATCTCCACATCATCTTTTCTTGCTTTAGTGTTCCAGATTTTGCAGAAGTTAGAGCATAATGACATTGAGGGTGTTCTCCTTCGTCTATCACTATCTCAGCTCAGATTTCTCCTTGTGAGTCCTTTATTTTCAGGGAAGGCACCAGATAAAAGAGACCTTTCATTATAAATGTCTTAGACAGAGAGTACAATAGTCCAATGGGGATTTGTTTTCCCTCAGACCCTTGAACATGGAAGGACAGATAGGAAACTCTGAGGTTTTCTTTGCTCACATAATTTCCAAAATAAACCACAGACAAGTTTAAAGCTTTCTAGAAACATGGATGAGTACTTTAAAGTCTTATGTTCCCATGATAAATGCAGTTGGCATTTCTTATATTTCTTTCCCTTGAAACAAAGACAGGCTTCTTTAAGATCATTCAAGGATCTTAAAGGGTTAAAAGATTTCATTTAATACACAATTATTGTACTATTTCTAAGGACCATGTGCTGTTTCAGTGTCAGATAAGTGGATGGGCTCAGTCTTGGAATCAGAAATGTCAATGTCAGGATACTGAAGCAGACAAAGGCCCTTGGCAAAGTGGCTGTATTAGGAATACCATTGGATAGTACAATGTTCCCCTTCCCATTGAGTTAGACACTATGTTAGATGTCATTCCATGGAGTCAGTCTTTAGAGAGCACACATTTATAATTCTACAGTTGGAAAAACCCAAGTTTAAGACAAGTCTCTCCACAATCAAGATATTCTCAGCCTTTATGGATGCCCCAAATTAGATGCATCCTAGACATTCATCTTTCAGCATCTAGGCATTTCTAGGCCTCTGTGACATTGTCCATAGCTTTTAACCTCTGTTTCTGTCCTCAGAGCTCTCTTTGTGACTTCCTCTTTCTTTCTAACAAGGATCCCTGTGGTGCCTTGCATCCACCGAGATGATCTAGGATAATCAGGTGGTTCTTGCTCTAGACTTCCCTTGCCTTCTCAGTCTTGTGACCACCATCATATGGGACATACAGGTGAGGATGTAGAGGATAGATGCTGTTTACTGGAGAGCAAAGTGGGGACTATCCATGTTTTAGTTTGTTTCCTATTGCTGTAATAAAGACCATGAGCATAAGCAACATGAGAAGGAAAGCATTAATTTCATCCTCCAACTTATAGTTCATCATGAAGAGAAAAATCAGAGCAGGAACTCAATGCAGGAACGGAAAGGTAGCAGCTAAAGCTGAGACCACAGAGGAACACTGCTTACTGGTTTGCTCAGATCTTTTCATATGTACCTAGGACCACCTGCCCAAGGGTAGTACTTCCTCCAGCCATCTGGGTTCTTCCACATCAATTACCAATCAAGACACATTTCCACGTGTCAATCTGAGAGAGGCATTTTCTCAGTGAAGGTTCCATCTTCCCAGAAAACTCTGGCTCTGTCAAGTTAGCAAAAAAACTATAAAACTTGAGAAATGAGAGTCAGCAGTGATCAAAGAGAGAGTCACCATAGTCAGCAGTTGGAGTAGGCTTTATATTATATGTACAATCTTCAGAACATCTTCTTTGAGAAATATTTTTTTCTGTCCAAGTGATAGACAAGTCAGGTGATGGATAGGTCCAGGTGATGGATATGACCAGATGATGGGCAAGTCTAGTTGGATGGGTTCTTTCAGAAGAGCAACGATTGTCCTTCTTGTTCAGGAAGCCCCTGTTAGACAGTGACTTCATTAGGCTTATTGTTCCTAGTACCAGGTATAGATAGTTATTAACTAATGACCATTCAGGCAGTTCTGGGTGCCATGTTTATTCCCAGAGTCAGAGCTGTTCTTCCTTCTGATGAGTATGTACAGCCCTGATGCTGCCTATTACAAGGTCCCTTCAAACGTTGTCATATCTAACTAGATACCCAACAGAATGAACTTCCATCTCTCTATTAAGTCAATCCTTTGTTACATCCTCAAATTTTTACTTTTACCATGGCAGGCAGCAAGCTCGCAGACTCCAAGTATGAAAACTGAGTATCTTTGAGGAATCAATTATTCTACATGCCCTATTAAAAAACCCCACATGACAGTACATTTAACCTTCTTCCTTATGATGATGGTATATACTTCATTAATAATAAAAGTACTAATAATTGTTCTCAAATGTACCAAACTACATCACTGCTGAAGAGCCCTGGAATTCTTTATCAGTTAAAGATAGAACTCCATAATGTCATTGCTCAGCAATCTTATTCTAACAGTGAAATGTATTAATAAAGCCATTTCTGCCACTTTTGAAAATGTTAACACCTCATAACAGCAGAGCATTCCTGTACAGAAGCATCTGAGTTATGGATAGTTCAGCTGGCATCTTATTGGGGTACTCCTTTGTGTTAATCAAAGACACCAATATGTCCTGCTTCATTAACACAGTCTACTTCCCTGGTGGATTTTGAAATTCGAGAGTGCATAACAAAATAATTACACAGATGATTTGTTAACGGCTACTAAGATCTCCTGCGCAGAATAGGCCAGTGGATGCAGCAAAGAAGCCTATGAAACCCCATTCACTTCATCTCTGGCTGTTTTTCCATCAATGGGGCAGAGTGCCAGTCTATATTAGTTTTCTTTCTTGTCGTATGCACCAATATACCTGACAAAAGTGAAAACAGGAAGAATCAGGATGTCCTGGTTGGTGTTATTTATTTATTTATTTATTTGTTTATTTATTTATTTATTATGTATACAGAAGAGGGTACCAGATGTCATTATAGAGCCACCATGTGGGAATTGAACTCAGGTCCTCTGGAAGAACAGTCAGTGCTCTTGACTTCTGAGCCATCTCTCCAGCTCCCTCCCTGGTTATTTTATGTTTTTTTTTTTTTTTTTTTTTTTTTTTTTTTTTTTTTTTTTTTTTTTTTTTTTTTTTTTTTTTTTTTTTTTTTTTTTTTTTTTTTTTTTTTTTTTTTTTTTTTTTTTACCAAATGGCACAAACTAGAGTTATTTGGGAAGAGTGAATCTCAGTTGAGAAAATGCCTCCAATAGATTGGCCCACAGGGAAGTCTTTGGGAGCCTTTCTTGATTGGCATTTAATGTAGAAGAGAGCAGCCCATGGTAGGTGGTACCACCCTTGGGCACGTGATCCTGACTTGTATTAGAAAGCAAAGTGAGTAAGCCATGGGGAGCAAGCCAGTAAGCAGCATTCCTCCATGGTCTCTGCTTCAGTTCCTGCTTTGAGTTTCCTGCCCTGACTTCCCTCAGTGATGGAGGATCCACTGTGAAGTAAACAAACCCTTTCCTCTCCAAGTTGCTATTGGCCATGATGTGTACAGAGATGATGTCATAACTGCTGCTGTGACCAGCAGCACAGAAGAAAAAAGGCAAGAGGGTTTACTTTGGCTCACAGTCTGAGGAAATAAGGGACACCTCAAAGCCATTTATGCCCTTGAACAGTGAAGGACCCATGGCTCTGGAAGTTCTCTCCGCCAGTGCACTTTACAGATTGAAAAAAATTTGAGGTCTTTTAAATAGGAATTTCTCTTTGTCTTTGATGTCCATGCTTTTCCGGACTAGCACATTTGCTTTAGGAATTGTTACTTAAGAGCTAGGTTCCTCACACCAGCTTCTGTGCTTGAAACAGGATAGGGAGAAGCATGCACAGGGTTGTTAGAGCTTGTGAAAAATTTGCCTCTGGCCAAGAATCATGTAAATCTTGGTGTTATAATGTTAAGCAAGGTGCCGAGTCATTACAGCATTCAATTATTTTGATGCTTCAAGGCAAATGTTTCCAGGCCTGAAATATTAGTCTATTTGACAGGCAGTAAATGCTGTTGTGTTTTTATGGAGTGATACCCATTTGTAAAGATATGAACTCAGGCTGTTCTGCCTGTTCTCTGCACCACCATTAGCACACCAGAGACTAATGGAAAGAGGTCCTCTAAATCCATTTATAAGGGGGGTGGAGCTACATATTTCTGGGGAGCAATTACAAGGTCAGGGAAGATCACTGTCTTATGGTTTCTATGGCTGTAATTAAAGCCCATGACCAAAAGCAACTTGGAGAAGAGAAGGTTTATTGCAGCTTGCAGTTGGGAAGAGTGTCTAGGCAGCAACTTAGAGGCAGGAATGGAAGCAGAAGCCTTGAGGGAGTGATGCTTACTGGTTTATTCTCCATTGCTTGCTCAGTTTGCTTTCTTTATACTATTTACGCTGAAGCAGCGTTACTCACAGTTGGCTGGACCCTCTCACACCAACCATCAGTCAAGAAAATGCACCTCTAACTTGCCTTCAGGTAGATCTGATAGAGGAAATTATTAAAATGAGGTCCTTCTATCCCAGATGAGCTGATCCATGTCACATTGATGGAAACTAATCAGCACATACTCCCATAAAACCTTACTTGCAGAGAGCAGTGAGCAGACAGATATCCTCATCCTCCTGATGACAGTCCCACCTGCTATGTTTACTGTATCTTTTAAGTCTCCTCAAAGGGCCTTAAGGATGGGCAGGAATTTCTCAGCTGTCTATTCACAAAGCCATTTAATTTCATTGGTTACACATGAACAGTTTTTCTTTATCATTTGTTAACAACATTCCTGCTTATGGCAATGTGCTTCACATATAGTATGTCACATATCTGTCATCAGTATAGACAGATAATAATAGTGAACATGTAGAGTATTTACTATAGTCCTTAGGTCAAACCTGCCTCTTCTCATGTGTTTTATAAATAAAGATTTATTGACACACAGCCCTGCCCACTATGGCTGGTTTTCCATCAGTATGGCTGAGTTCCAACAAAAACAAGCCTTTTCTTTGTTGCTGTCACAAAATGTCTGAAAAAAGTAACTGAAGGAAGAAAGGAAGTTTTAATTTGGCTCACAGTCTGAGGGTGCAGTTTGTCATAAAAAGGAGGTTCTGGTACCATGTCATTCCACAGCTCCTTTGTCAACCCTTCTGTGCATCTGAACATTCCTGAATTCTTCAAGTATCTTCTTGATAACTTTGTGAGAGGTGACACTAAGCAGAAGAATACCTGTGTGCTTCAGAGTTACCTGCCCCATCTCTGATGTTCTGAGCTAATGACAAACCATTGAAGTTCCTAGCCCACTCTGCATGCTCTGATTTCTGGCATCCACCTTTACTAAAGGTTGGCATCACATCTGTGTGATGCTCTGGCTGGTTTTGATCTCTTTGATCTGCTGTGGGCTCATAAGCCAAGTGGCTACTCTCAGAATAGTTAGGTGAAAAATGAAACTTAAAAACCACTTGTATTGCATTTATTAATTAAGGTTTATATTGCAATGTAAATGTGCTACCTAGCACATGCTGTGGAGGTCAGAGGACAACCCTCAAGAGTCAGTTTCCTCCTTTGATGGTGTGTGTTCTGGCAGTTGAACTGAGGTTTTCAGCCTTGGTGGCAAGGACCTTTACTTGCTGAGCCATCTTGCTGGGCCCAAACTAGTTCTTATTTTCAACTTCTAGAGGTTTAGAGTTTCAGTAGTTGCTTCCACTTTAAACAGCCCCTGACCCCAACATACATTCCTGAATAATCACCAAAGTATTGCCTATGATTGTTGAGGGACTGTAGGTTTCCTACACCCACAACCACCCAAAACGAGCACTTAACACCCTTTAAAACCTGAGCAGCATAAGCAGGAAATTTATACATTTGTCTTAGAACCTGCAGAAGGCAGGAGAGTCCAAGTTATATTCTTATCATGGTTGCTCATTTGGAATTCAGTTCAGAGAGCTTGGCTATAGTATTGTACAAGACAACCATACCTAACCAACTTAACCCTGCCGGGGAACCTGAGCCTGAGTCTTCTTGGACTTAAATATTTTACTCCTGACACTCTGTGATTCATACAACCATCTCTCCATGAATATCATTGCTGCCAAATTACAGCATAGGGGCAGACCTGATTAAACCCATTGATTCAATTTTAGTGTGACTGAGTTATTGACATGGCTGTGAATTATCTTATTTGTGTGCAGCCAAAGGCCAGTAACAGAATTTGAGAAGAAATTATGTTTGGGTAGCATGGGTGAGAACATGTCTAATTCAGGGACCTCCTCACACCAACAAGAGATCTTTTCCTGGGGCATTAAGGTTGGCAGAATTCTCCAGTGTATTAACCTCATCCATCATTATCCCTTTAAATGTGCTACTGCAAGATATTTAGCTAGAAAATAGGTTAAAAACAATATATGTGAATTTTTAAAGTTTCTGTTTTTAGTTTGTAAATGACACAATTTGGAATTCTAGAATTAAAATTTATTTTATATTTTCAAGCCTAACATACCTGCTTTATTCTTGAGCTGATACTCTACACATTATGACAAGCATATAAACGACTGAATAAGACATTATGCAGAGAAAGCAATCCAGACACCATACCAGTGTCAAATATCACACAACTTTGAGTAAAGTACCCCAGTCAGACTCACAGAAATGGTGGGATGCTATCAATAGAGGTTAGAGGGTTTCGATGGATTAATGAATGCAAGTCTGGGTTTTGTAAAGTAAAAATGTCCTGAAAGCTTGTTCAACAAGGGGAATGAATATACTTGGCACTCCTGAGCTATACACTTATGTGGGTTCTGGGGATCCAATTCAGGTTGCTAGGTTTGCAAGTTAAACACCCCCTTTTTTTAGCCCCCTGAAGTCATTTTACAGGCTTGAATTTCATGCTTAAAAATGATTAGGACAACAGATTTGATGCTCAATGTATTTTGTTACCTTTTAAAAAATCTTCCTGGAGCTTGAAAGCGCTCAGTTGGTAACATGTATGTTAAGCTAGCATGAGAGTATGAGGTCTGATCCTTAGAATTCCCATAAAATCTCAGTGCTGTGGCTTGATCCTGTTTAGGAGTGGTGGTGATAAAGACAGGAGGATCGCTGAGTCTCACTGATATATCATTGGAGCCAAATGATGATGAGGGTCACATTCAATGAGAGACCTTGCCTCAAAAAATAGAGTGGAGAGTGACTGTGATTCCACTTCTGTCCTCCACATACATGTACATATATGTGCACACATGAGCATGTATACCACATACCACTTCTACCAGTTACAATAGACAAAGTCAATGCAATAAGAAATCAATACTACATCAGTTAGATCCTAAAGCCCCTATAAGCTTTTAATAAATTATTTTTCAAAGGCTATGAGAGGTTTCCAACACAAGTCAGACTGGTAAGAAATCAAGAACACTCTTCTACTAACTTCTTTTTAAATGTGTGTGTGTGGGTATGTGTGCACCTGCATATTGTTCATATGTGGGGCTTATCTATGTTCAGGTGCATGTGTATATGTGTGCATGTGCATGTGGAAATCTGAGATTGACACTGAGAGTCTTCCATCACTTTACACATTACTCATCAAGGCAGAATCTCAGTTGAATTCAGAGTGTGTGGAGATCCCCTCTCTGCTTGCTGAGTGATGGAATCATGGGTAGTTCACTCAGCTGGCATCGACATATGCTGGAGATCTTCTGAACTGCAGTCCTCACAATTGCACAAGTATTTTAATCACTGAGTCATGTCTCTATGCCCCTATTAGAATTCTAAAAAAAGAATAAGAGGCAAATCAAAATTTTTGTATATTACTACCCCATTTTGAAAGAATATGATGGACAAGAAACGAAGTTGAGTGAGATGGGAGACATATGTCAGCAAATACCATTCTCTGACAGTAATCTGTACAGTGAAGAAGCCAGGGTACAGGGGTGATCATTAGGAAACAGAACAGGCTTAGAAAACAATAGAGTTTTGTTTTATTCTGCTCTAGAGAGCATTTACTAGTGTGGTGATATATTTTATGTATAGTAAAATAAGTCTAGAATATCAGAGAACAGAATCCCCCTCAGTCAAACCATGAGAGTCAGAGAGTGATAACTCATGCCTCTAATCCCAGCATGGGGATGACTGAGTGTTGACCTACACCTTTACACTATCCGGGAAAACAGTGAGTTCAGAGATACGGATCACAGTGCCTTGGCCATATTTGATGGTAAAGTATCTTCCACGTATGGGAAGGACCCTAACTCTAGAGTACAGGCAGGAAATAAATGCTGTCCACAATTCATAAGGAAAAGGTGAAGAATTACTTTTCTGTTTCCTTTGCTTTCCATTCTCAGAGCTTGTTTGAGTATACGTGTGTGTGTGTGTGTGTGTGTGTGTGTGTGTGTGTGTGTGTGTGTGTGTGTTGTGTGTACATGTACATGAATGTGGAGGTCCTGGGTGCTACTGAACGCCAAGCACCATCCACTTTATTTCTGGAGGCAAGTTCTTTCACTGGAACCTAGTAGGTAACAGGCTGGCAAGTGGCAGACATCCTCCTGACTCTGCCTCCCCGACTCAGTGCTGGAATTTTAAGTGTATGCAACACCATGCCCAACATTTTATATATTGGTTCTGAGATTAGGGCTCAGGTCCTGTGCTTTTGCAATGCAAGCAATTTACTGATAACTAACCCTTCTGCCCTAGATCTTGCTCTTAAGAGCATGGCTGAAACTTGAGCATTGCAAACTGTAGATCTAATTTTCCCTCTTTGAATGAGACCTTGGGCTACCCATTATGAACCAGGAAGCATCCACCTATTTGTAAGAACCATCTCCAAGCAGGCTCTTTCCATAGAGGCAGCCCTGGTGTTCTCTGCAGTCTTTCCAGGATCGCCCCTGGAGAGATTCCGGGTTGGCTCTCACACTGCATTCTGCTTCTAGGTTCTGTCTTGTTGGTTCTAGCAACTCTGCACTCTAGGATATCAGCAGAGAACCTGCTAGAATCTTCCTTTCCCTGAGCAGGGAGGTGTTACCGTTCAGAATTCATCATTTTTCATGTTATTGTTCAGGGACCACTGTCCTGTGCTGACTTATTTTGGGGATCTTCAAATTCATTGTTCTATATAGTTTGATTATATTAAGACAGAATGTAAAAGCCATCATTAGTAGGCCATGGAGTGCTCTCAGCTCTTCTAAGGCAGTGAACACGTGCATGTGCTTTTGTGTACGCAAGTGTACATTTACCATTGTATCCTAGTGGGTAAAGAACTTGCTGTAATACTTTGCATTATTTTTATTGAATATTTTTGTGTGTATGCATCTTCAGTGATTCTGTGGTGGCTTGCCTTCTTTTATGCATGTTTTATTATTATTATTTATGTGTGTGTATGTGTATTGTGTACACATGTGTACCATGCATACTGTGACACACACATGCAAGTAAAAGGAAAACTTTCAGAAGTCAATGCTCTCTGGATGAAACCTTTGTGTGGATTCTGGGGATCATGCTCAGGTCATCAGCTTGCAAAGCAAGCTTTTTCACCTGCTGAGCCAGCCCTGGATGTAACTTCAAAAAACCTCTCAAAAAACAGCTTTACTTAAATATTATTGGCAAATAAAAATTGTACATAAAATTGTTCATTTCATTGTAGCTAATTTTAACTTCTCCTATAAGGAACTTTATTTTCTTTCCAGGGCACTAATTAAAACGTGTTGCCTGACTCAGAGATGCAACAAGATTCTTTCACGTTGCGTTGTTGCCCACCTCACTTCTAGACATACAGTTGATTGATTCAGAGTCCTCTGTTTACATTACACAGAAGCCTCACATTCTTTTCTGTCCCCTGTCCCGGTGACTACTCATTGGAGTTGACTCCATACACTAAGTGAGTAGTCCTCCACTGTACAAAGTGGCACTTTTGTTACGCATCAAGATAACCATTAACTGTAATTTTCGTCTCCTCAGCATTGCAAAGCCTCTGAACACTAAGTTTAGCAACTTGGTCTCTTAATGAGGTTTCTTGGCAGGCGCTGAGCATCTGCTGAGATGAGGTACTGTCAAATGCCTTGAGCTCAGAACCCCTGATTCCTACTTCATTTATCGTCTTTCCTTCTCCCTTGTTCATCACAGTCCCAGCTACCTTGAGGGCTAGGAACTTTGATTTTCATCTCTCTATCTTCACAGGGATGCTGGGTGTGCCAATTGGTCTGTCTTAGGCTGGAACTCCTGCCGAGGTCCAGAATCCTCACCCTATCAGTCACACAGACAATGCCTGGTGGGTGAAAGTTTTGGAGGCTTCAGGTCATAATGAGATTTGTATTTCTAAGATTCTATCTGTGGTGACCTTCCTTCAAAGCTTTCAAAAATAGCAATTTAAAATTTAACTTTGATGGTATATTTTTGAGTGTTTGCCTGTATGTATGTATGTATGTATGTATGTATGTATGTATGTATGTACGTATATGTGTGCCTATTTATTTATATCTCATGTGTGATCTTGGTATCTGCAGAGGCCAGAAAAGGCTATCAGGTCTCCTGAAAACTAGGGTTACAGGTTGTTGTGAGCAACCACCATATGGGAGCTGAACCAGGATCCTTTGCAAAAGCAGTCAATGTTCTTAAGCACTGAGCCACCTCTCCAGACCCCTAATATATATTTAATGCTTTTACTTACTCACTGAGAATTTCATGCATGTGTACAATGCATTTTGATTATATCTCCTCTCCCCAATTCATTCCAGGATCATCGCTACTTGTCTCCTTCGGCATATCCTTTAAAAAACAAGTAAAACACTGAACCCAATTAGTGCTGCTCACACGCACATATTAAGGGGGGCACAACCTTGAGAGAAATTGATTCTCTCTCCCTCAGCAGCCATCAACTATCCAGAACTCTTCAGCTCTGGGTGCAACCTCATGATGCTCTCCCCGTCCACAGCTGTGAGTTCCTAAGAGCAGCCTTCCTGTCATGACCAGAGGCCATTGCTTCACAGCTTTCCTTCTCAACCCCTGGATTCTACAATTTCCATCTTCTCTTCTATGTTGTTCCCTGAATGTTTTGTGGAAGGCGGCAGTTAGACCCAGGGAAAATTTTACCTTTTGTAGTCTTAATTATGAATATTTTCTGTCAGACACACACACACACACACACACACACACACACACACGTACACACACTCATACACTCACACACGCACACTGCTCCTGTTTTGGGCTTATATTAGGAATGTATGACCTTTGATCTACTTCTGGCTCAGCACCGCACGACTCATCTCACATAAAATAGATGAAAAGCAGCACTCTGGACAGGTCCTCAATGGCCCCATTTATTTCATCATGGGCACCTGTATTAACAGCTCTGGGGAATGGCTGGCTTTCCTGGTTTCCTTGAGATGAAGATCAATATCAACTTTTAAAAAGTATGAAGAAATAGTGAAGTCCTGAGGAGGAAATTGAAACCAGAAAGGAACCTCTAATCAAGGTGACTACTTCTAAGTCAGCTTCACTGCAAGAAGCAATGGCAGGGTAGATCTGCTACCAAATTAGCAAAAACATTGAACTTGCTGAGTTTACAAGTGGCATCTCCACTCCTCCTGGCTTTAATGTGTCTACATTAGCAATGACTGTGATCTTCTCAAAGGACCAGGCAGCTCGCCTCCTCATTACACGTCACCTCTCAACATAAGTGACAGAAACAAATCTGGCCTGTGGCTGTGATACTGAAACCCAGTGGGGATGCAGGTCACTCTGGAGTACCCTGCAGAACCTGGCTCGTTAATGTCAACACAGCAGCTGTTACATTTATTATTATCTTTGACAAATTATTGGTATTTATTATTGTCTTTCTTCTCATCTTGACCTTGAGACTACTGCACGGTGACTGGATTTACAGAAATGCATCTCCTGGTCTCCATGGCAACCACACCTGCACATCAGAGAAAGGACAAAGGTTGCAGTATCCATTTGTTTATAGTCTTTTTTTGTCATTTGAACTTGGGCGTTGTACTGGTGGTTTAGATAAAATGAAACAATCCATTGTGGAGTGGTCCTCTGTGTTTTCCTCACTGTGGGCTATTTACCAATATTCTTTTACCTATAGATTGTATGAAGAAATCTCAGTTGCCCCAATGTCTCACCAAATCTATACTCTATGGTGAAAAATCTCCCTTCATTCTGGAACTCTGAATAGGAGTTGTTAGAATATCAAATCAAATTGTACAGCAACTTGTATAAAATAGAGTTTCTTTATAATGCCAAATGGATTGTTCTGGAGGTTTTCTCTGGATTCCACAGGAAAAATGATGTTATCTACATAGTGGGCACAAAGTACATAAAGATGAAGAACTCCCAGACTTAATGAGCATATTGCTTGCTGAAAGGGCATCCACAAAATTTACAAAGCACTTCTATGCCTTCTCTGTTTTATAGAAAAAGCATGTGAGTCTACTAAGTGATTTATAAAATACTGACATGGGGGTAGGGAGGGTGGAGAGAGATGGTTCAGTGGTTAAGAGTACTGGCAGCTATTTGCAGATGACCTAGACTGTCATGCTAGTCCCAGGGCATATGAGGTCCTCTACTGGTCTCTCTGGGTACTGCAAGCTCATGCGGCAAAGACCTATATGCAGACAGCAATCACACACAAACTGTGGATTATAAATTGTGGGTACAATAAATCTTTTATTCCTTAAGTCATTCATGTCAAGTATTTTGACACTTGATGACTTCTGTCTCTACCACCTCATCCCATTCCTGGGGCAGACATCAGTAATCAATCCTGTCACATTTTTACTCAGATCACATAGACAAAAAAGCCTTCCTGATGCTGCCAAAGCTTTGTCTCCTCCACTCAATATGGGGGATGAATGTACATCACCCTGGAAACAATTTGACATTATTCTAATGAGGTCATGAAGGCAAATTCCTATTTGCTTCTTTTCTTCATGTGTTAAAGTTTTTTAAAAGAGAGAACATTGATAATGGTCTCCAGGGAACAACTTTAAGAAAATAAGTCCACTTAGGACTCAGTTTACCATGCAGTTTGCTAAGTGGGTATGTAACCTTTGAGAATACACAGTGAAAAGACAGGGGGAGAGGGAAGAAGAGAGATAGACAGACAGATAGACAGTCAGGCAGACACAGATAGGTAGGTAGGTAGGTACATGGGTAGATAGATAGATGATAGATAGCATATTTCTATTAAGATTTTTATTTATTTTTATTGTTATGATAAAGTATCTGACAAAGAGAAATCTAAGGCAGGAAGAATTTGTTTTGGCTTACAAATTGAGGGTACCATAGTGGAGAAGACACAGTGGTGAAAATGTGAGGTGCTAGGTATCATGGTATCCACAGTCAGGAAGCAGAGAGTGATAAATGCTGGTGCTCGGGTCTTTTATTCATCTCATGGTGGGTCTATGGGTTCTGTTCCCAGCACCTACACATAGGTCTCTGTAACTCCAGCTCCAGGAAAATCTGATGCCTCTGGTTGTCATGGGCACATATGCACACATGCACATACATAAAAGGGCACTCTTAAATACACATACTTAAAAATAAAATAAATCTTAATTTAGAAGCACCATGGAGAGTTCAAGAAATGGGCTTATATATTTATAATCAAGGTGTGTTAAGTACATTCTTCTGCCATCCCATAGTCTATCCATCTATTTTCTTATGATAATATTTATTTAATGGTAAGTAACTGGTTTTCTATTTTAAAATCTCATTTTATTTGCCAATCCATTGTTAATTTGGAAAGCTGTAGCATGTGTTCAGAAAGCACATCTCCTCTACAAAAGATGAATGGGAATGTTCCCCTTAGCTGAACTGGCTCCATCAAAGTTCTTTCCACCATTATCCCAGCCAGATGAACAGACATCCTATTAGGGGTAGTTCAGAGAAGGGACTTTTTCCTTAGAGATTAGAGACACCATGATCTCTGTGGTGATATATTGTATATTTAATGAAATAGTCTGGAATATCAGAGGACAGAGCCTCTTTGTTTTTATTTTATTTTGAGACAGGGTTTTCTCTATAGGAGTCCTGACTGTCCTAAAACTTGCTTTGTAGACCAGGCTAGCCTTGAATTCACAGAGATCCTCCTATCTCTGCTTTCCAAGTTTTGGGACTAATGGCATGTACCACAACTGCCTGGCTGTTAGGGCTTGAACTTGCAGAGATCCAGATGGATCTCTGTCTCTCAAGTGATAAGATCAAAGGTATGGGTCACTGCTCCCTGATCTTCATGGCCTGGCTGTGGGCGATTCTGTCCTCTGATATTCTAGACTAATTTTATTAAGTATACAATCTATTACCAAAGATCTCTAGTCCCAAAATAAAAATTTATGATGGTCATGCTTTGGGGGGAAAACTCACCAAAATGTAATGGGATTGGATGAAAATATTATCAAGGAAATAGTAACATCTTTTGTGCAGGCAGCTAACTTTGGTCTAAGTCTGACTGGAAATTCTTTCAGCTTGGTGGATTTAGAGTCACCTAGGAGATACACCTCTGAGTCTGTCTGATTACAAGGACTGGGAAAGAAAAAAAATTGGTCAGGCCACATTGTCAAACAGGAGAACAGAGAATCTTTCTGTACAATTCCTGAAGTCATCAAGGGCTATCTTTTAAGACCCCTTACAACACAGAGGGGGGAAGGAAGGAGGCAGAGAGGGAGGGAGGGAGGGAGGAAGAGAGAGAGAGAGAGAGAGAGAGAGAGAGAGAGAGAGAGAGAGAGAGAGAGAGAGGCATGCACATACCTCTTCCCAGGAGCACAAAGGAATGTATATTCAAATGTAAAAACAAGGGCCGGCTAGACCAGTGTTCTATGCGAATCTGCAGAAGTCCAAATTTCTGATTAATAAATACAATGTAATTTGCTGTCAGGAGAAGCAAAGGATGCATATTGAGCTAACTTTGACTTTTGGCTGCCACTATGCAACAAGGAAATGAGTGCCATTTATTTTCTTAACTGGGTGTAGTCAAACAATAAATGAAGCCAGATACCTGCAAGTTCTCTGAGTCTAACTCCAGTCCTGATGCTCTCACTCAATCTGTCAAAATTTATCTATATTAGAATTTCACAGTACACACAGGAACACATGAACCCAAGTCTCACATCCACTCTTTCAGGAACTATTTTGATGATTCCAAGGTTAGACTATTTTCCTCATCAACAAGACTGGTTTGGACCACACAGTACAATAGCATCAATAAATACAATGTAGTTTCTCTGCTGAAAGAATAACATGTTTTCAAGTGGGAGAGGAAGAAGGATGAACGAAGGAGGGGGAGGTGAAAATGAATAGCATTCATTATATAAGTATATGAAGCTGTCCATGGGAAATCTTCTAGTTCATACTCAACACACAAGAATAGAAGATTTCACATAAAATGCAGTTTGTTTTCTGAGAAACAGGATTTATGGGCATGGGCAAAGTTTCTGTCTTTGCAAAGATAACTTGAGCTTCTAGTCCACAGATCCCAGAGTCTTTAATACAGCTGTTGGGTTTGCAGCCCCCAGCTGTAGATATTTCTAGATCCTGTAGGACCAGGGAGGTTAGGCAGTTCCACATCAGGGATCTTCTGGACTAGACTAGAATGAGGAAGGTGAAGGGGATGCTGCCTGGTTCCTGGGTCTCCTGATCATGGAGAAAAGAAATGGTTATATAGAACCCCCATATTCCCCCAGAGACATCTACAAACTAAACCAATAGTTTCTTCACAATGTCAGCCTGCATTTCACAGTATCTGTATGCCATTATATGCCATTATATGCCACTATTATTTCATGGAATCTACACACACACACACACACACACACACACACACCATCCTAAATGGACACTTTAAACAGGTTATAGTGTGATTTTCCATGACATAAGAAAAACATCAAGTTAATTGTCACAGTTACTTTTCTATCACCATGATGGAACACCATGACCAAGGCAACTGGTGGTTTGGTTATAGTTTCAATGAATTAGTCCATGACAATTATGTTGGATTGTATGGCATCAGGCAGGCAGGCATGGTTCTGGAGTAATACCACAGTACCTGAGAGCTCATGGCTGGAGAGAGAGAGAGAGAGAGAGAGAGAGAGAGAGAGAGAGAGAGAGAGAGAAAACCTGAGCCTGAAATTGGAATGGACTTTTGAAGCTTCAAAGCCCACTGTGTGACACACCTCCTCCAACAAGGCCACACCTTCTAATCCTTCCCAAATAGTTCCACCATCTGAGGACCAAGCACTCTAAGCCTGTAGGGACCATTGTCATCAAAACCAACACATAAGTAGATAGCTTTTGACTTTTGGGGGGGGGCTTTGTCTTCCTGAGGACATAATATCAAGTCGTATCAAGCTTTGCACTGTAAACTAAGTTACCTTTTGTTCTTGCTGCTGGATTCTTGAGTGACTAATACAAAATGGGGTAAAAATGTAATTCACCCAGGTATGAGGAGTAAGCATGAAACACAGGAGGGAGCAGCCTTGACATATGACAAGGAAGGAAAAAACATCATTCTAGTCATACAATCTATCATTTGCTTCAATTTTAAAATGGTCTCCCAAATTATTGAGTTTATCACTAAGGCTCTATCTATGTAGTGTTTCTGCCAGCGACAATGCAAATAAGAAACAATCCCAGGATATTAAATGTACATCTAGCCATTGGGCAGGCAGTCAGGGGCCTTAGAAGCATTAAGTGGAATGTATGGAAAATAATTCATATCATAGCTGGAGAGAGACAGTTCAGTGGTAGAGTATTAACTTCTCTTGTAGAGGAGCTAGGTTCAATTCCCAGTACCCACATGGCAACTCACAATCATCTGTGACTTCTGTTTCAGGGGGCCTAACTCCCTCTTTTGGCTTCCACAGGCAACTGCACACACACACACACACACACGTCCACACCATACATAAAATTTTCAAGATAAAGTGAATTTGAATAGTGAGGTCTCTTGAACATGTCTATAAGAAACATGGGTCTTGACTGTGGGTCTCTTCTTCATTCATGTCACTGCTCATACCATTATTACTATTACAATGCTAGTGGTGACCCATATTGTTACTTATAAATCATTCCCCAAACCCAAGCAGTAAGATGTGATGCGTATGCAATGTTCACTACAGTGCTTCTCAGTACCTGCACCTTGCTTGATGTGGCATCAACATCCATTTAGAACTTAACTGTACCCATGTGCCTGCCACCTGTACCCCACACACTCTGTCCTCATTGCCAACCCTTCCCCAAAGACTGTGGTTAATACAATGGCACATCCATCAGAGAAACAGATGAGCTTGGCTGATGAAAGGGATGGAAATTGGAGCCATAATGAGCTACTGTATCATAAATGAACATAAATTACATTGTCAGTCTATTTACAATTTCACATGGCACTGAGCCTTGCAATTATGTCCATTTAATTATTGCATTCAGAGGATTTTTCAATAAAGATTTTTCACTGTGGCCAAACAGCCCATTTTGAAGCTTCTTTGCTGAATGAAGCTTCTTTTGCTACATCTTCAAAGCTAAACTATGAAAGAATCCATCATTTCAGATACAGAAGAAAACTTGGGGCTGAGGGTCTAAAATCTGGAGTCCTCCTAAAAATAAATATTCAAGCATTTGGGCATACAGTCTCACTATCTTGGATACAGAGATACAGAGGTGATTTTTAAGTATCATGGTGATCTGGTCACCTTATAGATGAGAAAGGCAAAACAGATTCCTAAAAAAAAATTTAAAGACACTCATTTTGTTTTTAAGATTTATTTATTTATTTATTATGTATACAATGTTCTGTCCACAGGCCAGAAGAGGGCACCCGTCCTCTTTACAGATGGTTGTAAGGCACTATGTGGTTGCTGGGAATTGAACTCAGGATCTCTGGAAGACCAGCCAGTGCTCTTAACCTCTGAGCCACCTCTTTTTAAATATGTGTTATTCCTCCAGAACTCATACTGCTTGTGAACCTTTAGGAAGAGTATATTCTGTAAAACTGCACAGGATAGCAATAAGCACTATGAGAGATGATCATAAGTCAAAAGACAAATCAATGTCAGGCTATTTTCAGCAGTGGTACCCAGAGTTATTCACATAACTCCACATGTAGTTCAACTGTGGACTTGGGGGGGAAATGATGTTTCAAAATAATATTTGCTATGTAGAACAACACTATAGCTTCTCCCTGCTGCATGTGTGTGTGTGTGTGTGTGTGTGTGTGTGTGTGTGTGTGTCTGCATGCGCTTTAGCCAATCCCCAAGGAAGGAGAGGATACTCATTTGTTTCTATGACAGCATTAGAAAAAGGGATTTAATCAGATTCAATTTTTATTATGTTTTTCTTTATTCATTCTTTACTTTTTAAGGGAGCTATATCATGTAATTGAAGGCACAGGCCTAGTCTGAAACCCCAGGTACCAGTGAGAGATTCTGTATTTAAAAATAAAATGAAAATTTCTGGGAAAAAATTTCAAGAGCTTTGTCTAATGGTAAAGGCCTGTAGTCTTAGCTATTCAGTAGTTAGAGGCAGAAAGATCACAAGTTCATGGCCTGCTTGGGCTATTGAGCAAGTTGGTGGCAGCCTCAACATATTAGCAAGAGCCTGTCTCCCAACTAAAATCAGAATGATCTGGGGATACAGCTCAGGGATAGATCTCTGACATAGCATGTATAAGCCTTTTGAGTTTTGTCCCCAAAATGACAGAGAGAAAAAGATAGAAGCTTTTAAAATTTCTTCTGAGGAATAGCAAGATGGCTCAGGGAATAAAGGTGCTTACCACCAAGTCTGATGACCTGAGTTTTGATCCTTGGGACCCACAGGGTGAGATGAAGAACTGACCCTCACAAGTTCTCTGATATCCACAAACACAGTGAGGCACACGTATGCCCACACAGAAAATAAACAGTAAAGAAAAAAAAATCCCAGATGCTTACCAAAATGTATTGTGCATGGAGAAGTTTTTGGGATCCTGTGATCTTGCAATGTGTGTTAAAATTATAATAAGGGGATAGTAGGATATATGTGATGTGAACGAACAAGGGAAGATTATAAAAGATAAGGATTTAGAGGGGAAAAAGTAGTGAAAGTAGAGGTAGGAGATAAGTTTTCAAAACTCTAAGGATCCATGAAGGTGTGTCATGAAACACCACTGTAGTGGTTTGAAAGCAAAGAAGCCCCCAAAGAAAGTGGCACTATTAGGGGATGTGTGGCCTTATTGGAGTAAGTGTGGTCTTGTTGGAGGAATTGTGTCACTGCAGGCTTTGAGGTCTCATATATGTTCAAACCATGCCCAGTGTCTTCGTTCACTTCCGGTTGCCTTTAGATCATGAAGTGAGGACTCATCTCTAGCACCATGTCTGCCTGCATCCTGCCTTGCTTCCTGCCATGATGATAATGAACTAAACCTCTGAACTGTAAGTGAGCCACCCCAATGAAATGTTTTCCTATATAAGAGTTGTCATTGTTATGGTGTTTCTTCACAGCAGTAGAAACCCTAAGACACCTACTAACTGTTCTTTTGCCTGGATTAAGGTCTGCCCCACAGGAGGGAATTCAGGCCTAGCATTAAAATATGTTAAAAATCTATGACTAGGAAAGTCATAGGTCCTAGGGGAGGACCTACTGATAATGATTTTGTAAATGTTGCTGCTATCAAACTGCCTTCTACATAGTTTATATTTAGATTTGTGCTACTCCCAACCTTGGTCAGAGACATTTTCTATTGCAATGTGTAGTGGTAAATACAGAGATGCTTTACTGTTTTAAAATGTTGAGAAAAAGCAACAATGAATTCACATCTGTCAGGGAGACATCTATAACACACACACACACACACACACACACACACACACACACACACACACACACACCATGGGGAACATGAAGGGGTAGAAATAATATAAGAACAGAGTATGGAAGGAAGCTATATTTTGAAATGCCATCCTCTGGACATGACATGACTGTTGGACACGACATAAATACACACAGCTGTGGTCATCTACATGGGATTATGTTAGGTAAAAACCTTCAGCCCAGATGTGAGGGGCTCCTGAGGGCATCACTCTATTGGAAGAGCTATTGACAGTTGGTGGCTTCTAGGGGAGGGGCAAAGTTGCTTCCTTTAGGAGTATTGTCACTGGAACATTACCCAGTGGATGACATCACACCCATGGGCATATGTGCAGTCGTAATTGGGCTCGGTAGGTTAAACAAGCAAGTAAACAAATTGTTAAAAGGAGAGCATGAACATATGATGGGGAACTCTGGGTAGAATTGGAGGGAAAAATAAGGGGCAAAAATGACCAAGATACATTGTCAAGGAAAAATTTTTTAAAATCCACTGAGTTACTTTAAAAGAATAGACAATAGTTTTCAATTAAAGAACTATTTTCTAAAGATGCCAGGACACTTTAAGTATGTCTGTAGTCTAGTAGCTATATCATCCTTATTAAATATAACTGAAAATACATTCTTAATGTCATCAACTATGTTTCCAGTGTGAGCTTTTTTTCAACCTCTAACCCATCAACTGTAGGTGTTTCAAGTCTTTCTCTCCATAGATTAGGAGAGCTGCCTTTCCACTGAATTTAGTAAACCTGATACCCACATACATCTCTGCTGTCCTAGCCCTGGATGCTCATTTCTTTGTGGTGGAGCTTGGTTCTCTGCAGGAGCTCAATAGCCCGATCACCAAGACAAAATGAGACTCAGTTTGGTTCAGAAATTGAATCGTGTTTCCCGCCTAGTGAAAAGTCCCATTGCTGAGTAGAGAGAAATGAATTTTGCTTTTAAATGAATAAGAGAGAGCATTAAGCTTTAGACTGTGATAGAGGGAAATGCGTCACTGAGACAACAGACCTTAGCATCTTCCAGGTTGGCAGTGATTTTCTCACAATGCTGGACTGGTTCTGCCTCTAACAATACATCAGAGGCTTCTTGACTAAGCCTTTAATCTTAAAGGCAACTACCACAAACCAATTTAGGATGATTCAAAATGTTAGTTGCACATAGGGATATCCAGAAAATAACAGATATAGGGAGATACGAGGCAAGTCTCTGTCAATGGAGTAAATTCATGCTTATGGTATTAGTGAATCCTCTTAAATCCCCGCCTTGGTCTTGATTCAGGTCAAATCAACAGAAAAAAATCAATATATAGTAGGTATGCTGCCACAGACCTGCCATGTCACAGTTTGGGAGGTAGAGATAGGAGAATCAGGAGCTAAAGGCCAACTCAACCACAAGTCAAACTTAAGATCACCCTGAGTTACAGGGCACCCCATGTCAAAGTGTACAGTAACAAGATCATTTCACAAAGCTATCCTAAAAGGTTCTCCACCTTCTTTAGTTATTTTGGACATTAAGAGCTTCCAGAACTTCAAGAAGGCGGCTGTACTGTACATGACTGTGTGGTTTGTTGTTTGCTTTGTTCGAAAACTAGGGTTTATTGTATAGCCTGGGATGGCTGCAAATTCAAGCAATCCTCCTGCCTCATCCTTTGGAGTAGTGGGGTTACATGTGTGAGCCACTTCACTTGGCCTTACAGCTACACCAAAATGTAAGAGTCCAAATTATATCAAATGTGGAGCAATCAAGCAAAAGACCCAATAAAATCAGCCCCAATTGTTTTATGCCTCAATGTGATTCTAACCCTGACTCCTGGAAGCATTTTGAAGGATTAATTTTCTGTTTTGTCCATAGAAATTTTGTGATCATTTCATTAGTTCCGGTAATATATTTTAAATAGTTTTTACATGCTGAATGTAGTGGACCAAGACATACTTTAGTGCTATCCAACTTGTGGTTCCCACCCTTTCCTTCAGTGTGAGCATCTTCTGTATGAACTGCCTTGATGATTGTACAGATAAGAACCCAAGTGGGGAGGCTGTATTGTCAAAGTCTGTGGCTTTCTCCTGAAGGGTAGCCTATTGCCTCCTGTGACCATGCAAACTCATATCAAACATACATGAACTTTTCAAGGACATGCAAAACATGGTCAGACAGTTGTAGGAGCAAAAGAAGACCATGGTGAGGCTTTGCAATCATGTAGCATTCCTGTTTCAGAGAGTTCAAATATCACCAGAAGATTATGCATTTATGTATTAGCTAAACATTTATTCAATACTTTCCTTCCCATTTTTTGCAAGATATTCATTTACATAGAAATATCCCCTTAAGGATATAGATCTGTGTTACAAAGACCTTTAGATATAGTAGTTGTGGCTAATTGGAAAATGAAGGCTATGTTTAAATAATTTAAAAGAAGATAATAGCACTTACATTTAGCAAGAAACAAACAACGGAAAAGAATTAAAGAGCAGAAAGAGACCCTGATTCAAAATTGTTTTTGGATCTTTGGTATGTGGATTCCTGAGAAGAAAATCTTGGTGGGCATCAGTGATCACAAATCAGACATTTTAATACTTTCTGGACTCTATGCTCACACCTAGACACAGAACCATGATAGCTATCCCATAGACTCTTGATTTGAGTAATCAAAAGCTCAGATTCACCAACCATTTGAATTTTATTTGCATTTTGTACATCGCAGGGGGCACATCTGTATAGTAACAGTCAAATATATTTTCTTAGTGAAAACATTTGGAAAGGGTGGTACTTGGGATAAGAAATGCTTCCAACAGGCCCAGAAGTTTTAATGTTCGATACCCAGTAGGTGGCTCTGTATGTGGAAGTCATGAAATCTTTAGGAGATGGAGACTTGCTGGAGAAATTGTATCAGCGAGGGTTGGAGTTCATAGCCAAGAGTTCATAGCCTCATTCCAGTTCTTGTTCACTCTCTGCTCTGTGTTTGCACTTGAAAGATGTACTTTCTCAGCTTCCTCATCCAGCCAACATGCCTTCCCACTGTGAAGAATGCATTATCCTCTGGAGTCAACTAAATCCAAGTAGATCATTTTTGTATAAGTTGCCCAGACATTATTTCTGTCCAAGAAAACCCAGTTCAAAAGGAGGTGTTCATCTTTTATGGACATCACTACTAAACATGCCAAATTTATTATGATGATTTTTTTCCATATTGAATATTGGCCAGCAAGTATTCATAACTTGATTATAGAAGAGAGTTTTCAAAAAGAATCTTCCAGGAACAAAGTAGAAACCATTATCACTTCTTGAGAAACACAACTTTAACAAAGACAGTTCAGAGGGTTAAACTACTCACTGAGAAGATATGAATAATGAAGATGAACCTTCACTCGGCTCTATTTATCTGAAGACTATTCTACATTCGTACACCCCTTAACCTGATGAAATGAAGGTAGTTTAAAGCCAGGTAAGCAAGGACATTTCAAATCAAATTGAGAATCGCTCTTACTTAAAGCCTCTTAGATGGAATTTGTAAAGTATGTGAGGAAATGCAGCACAATTCCAGATGCTCTTTCTTTGACTTCTCTTGAGATCACTCAGGATCTTTTCCATTCATCAAGCAGAAAATGAACCAAATCCACCGACCAAGAAGTCTTCAGTTTATTAAAAAAATCATTCAGAACTTATGATATTTCTTAGCATAGAAGGGCACCTACCACCAAGTCTTATGACCTGAGTTCAGAACAGAGTCCACATGGGGGAAGAAGAGAACTGACTGCTGATCAGACTCTCTTCTGATTCACACGTGTGCAAAGGCACTGCATGATCAGACACAAAGGAAGCTTTAAAAATTATTCTCAGTGGACAAATTTAAAAATTGAAAGAAAATTCTATCTCATTTTTTTTCTCTCTGTGTCACTTTATGCTTTGCGTAGTCGATATCCATCTACTAATTTAGCCATGTATAATATTTATATCTAATTTGTAGGTAAATATAAATATAGTCATTAAATTAATAGGTGGAGTATATCCATCCACATCTGACTTATAATAGCAATTTATAATTTATTATTCTAGCTAGTCTATAGAGAAAGTCAATTAGATTATATATCTGATATTTAAGATAAATAATCCAGTAAACATTTGATATACGATAAGATGTAATTTTTTCCAACAAATGGTTTACTTGAAAATGTCATTTCACACTGTCCATTTTATATGTAATTGCACATACTTGAAAAGGTCATGGTTACTTTTTGATTTTGACTCCCTTTTTTAAAAAAGTTTGGGGAGAGGGCTCTGTTGACATACTTAATGGAAAAAGTTCATTTCTGTTAAAACAAGTCACTACTTGGTAAATTTAAATTCAGTGAGTTTAAAGAACAGCATTTGTTTTTATTATGTGAGCATTCTGTCTGAATTGGAATAGAAGGAGCTGGACCAGACTTGCTGTACCCATTAAACGGCAGATAAATTGGAATAGTTGCCTGATGACTGATGCCACACAAAGATCCCAAGCAGACAGACAGAGGCTGATGCTGGCACTGGCTGCATCTTTCTGTATTGCCATTTGACTCTCTCTGATGACAATAACTTCATCCAAGGCACAAGAGCTCCCCTCCCCCTATTCACGCTGCAAGTAATGGTTCCACAGCCCAGGGTCCGGCACATTCTATCCACTAAGACAGCTGAAGAAGAGAACTCAGTTCCAAAGAAAAAGGAAAAAAAAGCCCAAAACAAACAAAAAACTCTCTACATTTTTGATAGAAAGAATATAACCCCCATCATCTTCCATCCCATTTCCACCCATTATTTTCAGATAATTTCACCCACATTCCACCCATATGTCCCACAAAAACTACAGATGCTTGCTGTCTCTCTTGCTTTGTTTCATCTGTCTCCTCTGATTTTTATTGTCATTTGTGGATCTAAGTATCATCCCATTTTGCAGATGAAGAAAGTAAAGCCTGGGGGTCTAGTTTCAGGTAAAGTATATCGTGTGTGTGTGTGTGTGTGTGTGTGTGTGTGTGTGTGTGTGTGTGTGTGTGTGTGTGAGATAGAAAGTAGAGCTAACAATGACCCTAGACACAGAAATAAGGAATAAGGAGTGACTTTATTTGGGTCACATTGGAGTAAAAAGGCTGATTTATTCTCTCTCTCTCTCTCTCTCTCTCTTTCTCTCTCTCTCTCCCATTGTTTAAGAATTGACTGCACACCTGCATATAATGTGTTTCAGTCAAATTCATTCCTCATTCTCTCCCTTCTAGCTCCTCCATACTCTCTATCAATCCACCCCCCAACTTCATGTGTTTTTGTTTTAATCCAGTGAGTCCACTTAGTGCTGGCTGTATGAGCATGGATGTAGGGCCATCTACTGGAGCTTGGGTAGCCTCTCAGGGACTGCATCCATGAAGAGAACTGCCTATCATTCCCCCAAAAGCCTTCAAATGCAAGTAGCTCCTCAGCTAGGGGTGGGACTTTGGGCCCATCTCTCCTCTCTATTCTGGAAATTTGTAAGACTAGGGTTTGCATCTTGTTACATTCTGTCACAACCACTGTGAGTTCACATGTGCAGCTGCTCTGCCTGTCCAGAAGACAATGTTTCCTTGTAGCCTTCTACCACCTCTGGCTCTTACATTCTTTCCAAACCCCTCTCTTTATTGCAACCTGCTTTTGGATTTGTTGCTACATTGTTCAAGGAAAGGCCATTGAATCTGCACACTGGAGCTGCCTGAGATCTCATGCCCTCCTTTCCCACTGGACTTTTGTCCTGATTCAAGCAATAAACCCTTGGGCTTAGAAAAGCAACATATTCATTGACTCTGTGACCCCCGAGTCCTCCCTTTTTAGGTATGGAATAGGCTGTTTCTTCAGGTGCAAAAGTTCAGATGTCTGTAATGAGATCACATTCTTCTATGCCACACACCTCTGTGCCCTGAATCCCAAGGGTCTAAAGATTCTAAGATCAGTTTGCAAGGTGCTGTGGGACAGGAGGGGACAATTGTTTTCAAGTTTCATGTCACCTGAAGGAGATTGACCTTGGTATTAATCACGAATGGCTTAAATTTCTGTTTGCCAAGCATTGACTATTGGGACCTTGCTGCCCAGAAAGGGACTGCCCTCCCAGGGCAGCTAATTTCTAGAAACATCAAAGGAATGTACATCTTCCAAAGAAAGACTAATACCTCCACTACATCTCCACCACCTCCTCCCCGAGGGCCTCTCACACTAGGCCCACTTTGTCTCTGTCCTTGTCATCAATGGTTGTCAGAAAACTTCGAACATCCCTCACACTAAAAAGCCCATTGAAACTGTTTAGCTTATAGTCACCCTGTAAGATGCTATCACAGATATAACTCATCACACAAACTACTGTTCTACATCTCCTAGAGCTGCCTCTGATGGAAACAGATACTTCATACATGGGCTCTGTGCTGTCTCTCCTCCTGACAATAAAGACGCACAATCTCAGTTCATCAGTAACTGGAGTTCTCATCTCACTATGCATGAATAAAACTATATGCTGAAGCCAGGAAGATGGGTACAGTTTAACCTTCAGTAGCTGACATAAAAATAAAGTTAGGTGTGAGGAGAAGGTGAAATAAGAAACTCTCTGGGGCTTGCCGGTCAGCCTTTATCCCTAAGAGGTGACATTGTGGATACTGAGTATTACTGTCTCAAGAAACAAGGTCATAAATGCCTAAGTTTGTCCTTTACATGCACCCATGCACACTCGTGTGCGCGCACACACACACAGACGCACATAGATATAGAGATAGACAGACATATACATACATAGAAAGAGACAAACAGAGAGACAAAGACACATATATAGACAGACATACACAGAGAAAAAGAGACAGAGAAAGACAGACAGGCAGGTAGACAGACAGACAAACAGACATACACACACACCCCACTCTGAATATAAACCTCAAATTAGTTATCTATGACAGGAAATCAAATCACCAAGTACTGTGTAGAACAGTCACTCTACATGATGAAGATAAGGATCAATGTGTCTCCTTTGCATTTAGTTATGGAGATTGGATATCGGGTGTGACACATTGGTCTATTTTTTCACCAGCTCTGCTACCAAAAATTGATGAACAGTGTGATATCAGTTTACAAGGTCTCTAGTCAAGGACCAATTGGAGAGATTCCAGCTTTGGGAAAAAGAAAATGACCTTGAAGCCCAACATTACAAGAGGATGCACCTAAGCTCAGAGAAGAACCTCATCTCCTCTGTTGGCTGGAGAATGGTCCCTGGGTCTCCAGCTTCTATGTGATAGAACCTCAAACAGCTAGAGCAGGTGTCTGGGGCAGGTAAATATGATCCATCCCCTGAACTAAAACCGTTGCTCATACAGTAAAGCAAAAAGAAAGAAAGAACTTCTATTGGCAAGCACTCAGCATTAACTGTGACAAATTTATTATGTTTTCTTTATAGAGAACATAAATTAAAATACTGTCAGAATTATAACACAGTTTTGTGTGATCCGTGAAAGAATCATGTTCCTAGAAGACATGATAAATCTAGACTGCTCTGTGAATTCCAGAATGAACAGAAGTATGATTATTCAGAAACCTCCACACCCCCACCAGAACAGAACTTCCCTCATGACTTCTTCTGACAGCTGGAAAATTTTAGGTCTCAAAGTACCTCCCACTCTGCAATGATTGACAACAGCTACTGTCACTCTGGCTGGTGTCTGAGTCAAATGTTAGCTAAGACAAGAAAATGGGAACAGGATGACTACAGAGCAAATAGTCGCCCAAACAGGACAAGAAAAAAAAAATGCTCATCTTCATTTACTCTGGAGTCCTTATCTGTCTTTTTTGAAAGAAAGTCAAAGCAGATAGATCAGCTATGTTTTTTGTGTATATGCTTGTGTGTGTGTGGTGTGTATGTATATGTCTGTATATCTCTCTGTGTGTGTGGTGTGCTTGCCTGTGTGTGTTTGTGTGCATGCACATGCATGGAGGACTGATATTGATATTGTGTATCTTCTTTGATTGCTCTCCCCTTTATTTTTAAATTTATTTAATTGGTTTTATGTGTATAGATACTTTGTGTGTATGCATGTCTGTGCATTGCTGGAGGAAGCCAGGGGGCATTGGGACATTAGGTCCCCTACAACTGCAGTTACAGGTGGCTGTGCCCTTCCATGTGAGTGAAGCCACTGTCCTTCACCTCTGCTCCATCTCTCTAGCCCCTCTCCACTTTATTTAGTGTTGCAAGATCTTTGGCAGAACCCAGTACTTTCTGACGGGCTGGTCTTGACCTGGAGATTCCATGCATCTGCCTGTGGATTTCTGGGAATCTGAATCCTGGCTCTCAACAAATGGTTTATCCACTAAGTCATCTCTCTGACCAAAGGTTATATCTTTAGTGAAGGGGAGGGGATGGAGGGTTGTGTGACACTTTGTGGTCACTGCTGGAAAGAAGAAACACGAAGTGCTTTAAAAAAACACTCCATGTCGGTTACTTACTAATCTCTGTGTGAATTATTCATGTGTTGGTCTGATCTTAGTTTAATTTCCTTAATAATGTGAAAATAAAACCTCTCTCCAGGGAAATTCTAAGGAGTTGGTTTGAACGTCCTTTGTGTTTGTTTAGGGGTCCTCATGATCTTAAATATTTATAGAAATATTAATATATAAAATCTTTGCTACTGGCATTCAATGGCAAGGCGAGAGCCATGGTGCAGATTTTCCTTTGGATTTTCCTAAGGCCAAAGGAACAGAGAATTTTATTTTATTTTTCTGTCTCTCTGAAATAGGAGGCACAATTGAAGAGAAGTAATTGCTGACAAGTAATTACTTTTTTTACTCCAGGAATTGTCTCCTGATTAGATTTTTAAGCAACATGGAAGCACGGCCAGGGACCTCTGGTCTCACCCCGCTCCCCCACTTTCTATCTATCCTAACGTTGCTAATGTGTGAAAGTGCTCTACTCCAGAATAACTGTTTCCTATATGAGCCACATGACATATGTCCCCATCCCACTAGATTTCTCAGATAAAATAGGAGGCCAGCTGGTGAAATCTGAATCTCAGGTAATACATGCAATTTAGTAGCAAGCATGTCTCACATGCCACAACAAGCTTTTTAAAAAATCTTATTTATTTATTTTTATGCTGGACATTAGAGACATGGCTAAGCAGTTAGTTGACCTTTGGATGCTTTTCCAGAGGACCTGGATTCAGTTCCCAGCACCCACATAGGGTGGTTCACAGCCACTTGTAACTGCACTTCCTTGGGATCTGAAGCCTCTGGCCTCAGGTAGCACCTGCATGCACTCAAGTGCATATGCCCTGCCAAACAATTAAAAAAATAATTGAAATAGATCTTAAAAAATGTATCCCCCATGGAATTTGAATGATGTACATTACATATTTGCATGAAAGTGTCATGATGGCTAATTATGTACTATTAATATGTGCCAACAAAAGTCTCTAAAAGGCATCATTGAGTCTGGCAGTTGTACCTTCCTTGGTTGAGAGAATAAGCTTATAGAACCTGTGTGGTGTTGGGGGAAGTAGTTCAGTGGTGGAGGCAATGGAAGACCTTTAGGTACTGGACAATTAACTCTATGCAAAGCTGCTTAGTGGGTAATTACCTCACACAGTGAAGAGGCCCAACATCCATCTTTCCTACATTTTCCCAGACTACTCTCCCTCACCCTATGCACCTGCTAAAATGAAGGACAGACAGATGCTATATTTATTCATAGCTGATCTGCAAAGAGGCTTCAGTGTAAAAAATAGTGCTTTCCTGTTTCTGCCTCCAAGGCTAGCCATATTTGTGGGCTAGAGACAAGGACTGCCTTTAAATTTATGTATAACTTATTTAGAAAAACTTTACTGAAAGTCTAGACTTCTGCTTCCTGAAGCCAACTTCTTTCTACTTTCTTATGTGGCTGAGTTTTTCATAAGGTACATAGATGCTATATTTCCAATCCCAGATTCTCTTCATATAAAGGAATAACTGGGAAAGCTTTTTACCTCAAATAGATTTCAGAAATTTACTTGGATGGGCTGGTTAACCTGTGTCTACACAGTGGGGTTGAGAATGGAGAACGATCTACTTCAAAGGAGGTCCAGTTTGGAACTGACTCCTCCCTTTTGATGCTCCATTAAATCAGACTCAGTTGTCTTCCTCAGCTTCGTCTTCTCCATGGTAACAGGCAATATGGTTCAACTGCACCCATGTTCCCTCTTCAGGAAGATGACTGACCACACTGGGCTCTGTATGGTTTCATGACTGCAGCTGGCTGCAGAAGCCCATTAACATGGCTACTATGCTGTGAGTTGGTAAAGAAAACAACCCTCATGCTAGGTGGGTTGCTCAGTCTTACTTTCTCCATCCTCCAAAGTGAACCACACTGCAGATTCTGTCTACCCACCTCCCTAAGCAACTCTCAGTTACTTACACCTATCTTAAAAATCCATGTGAACAGGCTTAAGGCAAAAGGAACCCTTTGTGATATATTTCTCTAGTTGCTACAGAGAAATATATTTTTTTTCACTTGACAGGTAATGTCATCAATCATGAAACATCTCTTATTTTTGTCAACTTATGTAACATTCCTATTCCTAAAGCCATAATAACTAGAGAGATGGAAACCTTGACATCAGCATCAAATGCTTGGCTATTAACTGATATCAAAGACCAGTACATGGGTGATACAGGCAATTAATGAGCCCAAACACAAGTAAAATCAGCCCCTCTAGCCAGGGAAAGGGTGTGTGGATGTGTGAAAATTTGAGTATGTAACTGGCCAGGATAATGGCAGAAATTTGATAAAAATTTAGTATTGTTAACAGAAGAAATGCTGGCGGTCAGACCCCAGTAGCCAGACAACAGGAAGGTTTACCTAACTTGACCTCTGTTTTTCATTTCCTATAAAATTATTGTTACATCTTCAAAGGGGCCCCTGACTCCTGACACTCACATTGACACAATGTGGCTCACATGTCATCTGTCACCAATAATGTATAGCATTTTTACATCTATAGAATTCATTGATTGGTTCATTGTTGATCTCTCTCTGTGTGGTGCTATACTCACCTTGGTCCTGCTCCTGAGAAAGCAGATAAACACTGGACATATACAAATGAGCATGGGACTAGAAGCTCTGAGTTGAGAATGGTTGAGTACAGGGCAAGAGTTAGGCATGAAAGCTGCCGAGAATCTTGTCAATCATACAGAGTCCATTCTGACCAGCTGAACATGGTACAAATCACAAAGTAATCTGTATGAGGAACTCAGTCATTATTTGAATTGCAGTTTCTCTAGGGAGTTATTTGTATTTAAAAATGCAAAGAAATAAAAATTTGTAAATATATATGAAAACTTTTTATGATATAATTCACCTGCTAAATAGTAAAGCATATTTTGGACAATATTTTAATCTTAAAACATTCTTTTAAATAATTTTATTTATTGATTGATTGATTGATATGTATGTATATGCACATGTGTCGTGGTGTGCATGGGGGCATATCAGAAGACAATCTGAGGACGTTGGTTCTCATATTCCATCTTGTTGAGTCCAGGTATAGAATTTAATTTCTCAGACTTACTGGCAAGCATTGAGTCTTTTCAACAGAACTAGAAACATATTATTGACTTCATTCTCTCTTAATAAGTGCAGCCAGTCTGTGAAATTGAGAATGTACTAAATTATATACATATACACACATACGCAGCCAGTCTGTGAAATTGAGAATGTACTAAATTATATACATATACACACATACGCTCTCACATTTATGGAATGGAATGAATCCTTATTTTGAATATGAATATAAAGGCTGGAATAAGGAAGGACTTGTATATCTGGTTACTGAACTATAGTTTACCATTTCATGAAAGCATTCCTAAAAAATACTTTAGTTGCTAAAATTTCCTTGAGTGAATTAGTTTCTGGTCACCAATGGCAGTTCCATGTGAAAGGACCATTATTTAAGGTAGAGTAAAAGGGAGGGGATGGAGGAATACATGGCCACTCTATTGCTCATGGCATTAAAAAAAAAAAAAAGCCACATGGCTACTTTTTGTGAGCAGGCTGCCTGGACTCCATTCTGCACCTTTTTGCTCATAGGATTTGGAAGGAGTGTTTGCCACAGATAAACACATTACAGCTTCTCTGATATAGTTAGATGAAGGAAGACACGATCCAGCAACCCCTGATCCTGGCATTCTATGCAGTTTTAATTGTCATGTAAGTGTCACTGGCCATGTATCTAATAAAGGGACCAAACCCATTCCCTATCAACAGTCCCCAAAGACTGTAGCTGTGAATAAAAAGTTTCCACAGAGTTTGGATTAGTGAAAGAAGCTTCTTCTCCTAAAGAATGAAGATGTGATCTCAAGGTCGCATCATGTCATTGCCTGATATCGAATAATCTCCAGGAAGCTATAGTTGTAGCTGATGATTCAGACCTGATATTCTGTCCTCAGATTTCAGAGGAAACTGTACCATGTGGAGTTGGCTCCATGGTGCTGAGGGTTGGAATGGGGGAAGAATGGTTCAGTTGTGCTGGGGTAATGGGATGAGGAGAATGTGCCTCATTCTCTGGGTTTTAGAAGAAATGTTGGCCCTTCCTTCCAACAGCCTTCTTATTTTCTTACAGCTTAGAAACTAATCACAGCCAAAGATTAAATCCTTTTAACTTTAGAATCTGCCCTTACCAACGCTACATTGTAATGAGTCTTTTTTGCATTTCAATATTATATGTATAGTGATTCTAAGTGTTACACTGTAAATCTTGCCAGAAAGTATTGGGCTTGAAATGCAAAGGTTTATACACATGACCATCAAAGAAGCCTTACACTTGTAGGAATATATGGTGTGTGTGTGTGTGTGTGTGTGTGTGTGTGTGTGTGTGTGTGTGATCTCAAGGTCTCGTCATGCCCTTGCCTGATGTCGAATAATATCCAAGAAGCTATAGCTGTAGCTGATGAATCAGACCTGATATTCTGTCCTCAGATTTCAGAGGAAACTGTACCATGTGGAGTTTGCTCCATTATGCTGAGGGTTTATTTTTAGGCAGATCCTAAGGTATCAAGTATTTACTTGATGTTGCTAATGTCTTTTTTGGAAGAACAACTATGTTATGTGTCATTTAGATTATTATTACACCTATGCATTCCTAATACTGATTGCTTATGTTTGAAATGCACTGTGTGTGTGTGTGTGTGTGTGATAGATGGAGGTTTATGTCTTGTGTCTTCCTCCACCTCTTTCCCTATTATGTTTTGAAACAGGAGTTCTCTCCAAACCTGATGCTTGCTGATTAGTTAGTGTGGCTAGCAAGCTCTTGCAATGATCTGCTTGTCTCCAAGTCCCCAGGGTTGGGATTAACAGGTATTGTGGTCCATGAGATTTTGCATAGTCACTGGAGATAAAACTCAGTTTCTTGTGCTTGTGTGGCAAGCACTTTGCCCATTAAGCTCACAACCAGACTTGCATCATCACTTACAAAATCTCCAGAAAGTATTTCAAACTCCATCCTTTCCTTCTTTTCACAAGGAAACCCTGAGCTCACAAGATCAAAGATGGAATCCTAATAATACTGAATTCTGCAATGAAGTCGAGAATTATTGAGCACAAATGCCTTTTTTTTTGGTGGAATTCTCCCTGAGTTGCCAGCAAAAATTGATCTTTTTTCTTTTTATGTATATCTGTGATTATGACTTGTAGGTAATATGTGACAACCTCTGTAAATCTGCTCACTCCTTTCAGTTTCTGTGTGATCCCTGCAAAGGTCATCCAGCTTCTTTAGGCAAACAACGGAGATTTCTATATTAATCACTTTATTTTATTTCCATCTCAATTCATTTCCTGATTAGAGACAAACATGCACATTCCTTGTCCAGCACACATGGTTTTCTGGGCAGGCTGGCATTTTAACACCCCCTCTGTGTGAGCATGTGGACACATGTCTAAGAAGCCTATCTACTTTCATTTCTATGAAGTTTTTGAATCTTATTAAGTTCTTATACACAGCTTGAAGAAAGAGAAAATTAACCAAAAATGTTCCTGCTGAGATCTTCCGTGTCTGTCACTCGAAGGCATGCCATGCCCCACACTCTATCACTGTTGTGCAAGAAGCATGCAAGGCTTTGACAGATAATTGACTGTTTCCTTTGTGGGTGGATTTATAGGTTGAGTAGAATTTGTCAAAATTTACAAGTAGATGCTGAGTAAATCCTCAAAAAATGAGTAAAATCTATTTTGTATTTTGACAAGTTACAAAATATTCTACTGTTTCACTATTCCTGTGGACTTATTAAAATCTTCATGAAAACAAAGATAATTGAAACTTTAAGAAACTTTGTACAAGAGAAGAGAAATGTGATTTTTGTTGTGATTTAAAAAATACTTTTTAATAACTTTTAATTATGTTAATGCATATGTGCCTGTGTGTGATGTGGGTGTATATGAGTGCAGTGTCTATGGAGGCCAGAAGACAGCGTTAGAGCCTTTGGAATTGAAGTTACAAGCAGTTGTACTATGCTCAAGTTCTGAGAACCAAGCTCAACATGAGAGAACCTAAGTTTAAATCACTAGAATCCACATGAGGCTTCCTGGGTCTACAGCTCACTGATTCTATGGAAAGATGAGAGTTGATGAGAGAATGTCTGGAAGGCCAGAGGGCAGATCTGCAGGGGTAAATGAGATGTTATCTCAAATAAGGGGAAGGTAAGGGCTGATACACACATGGCCCCTCCCTCCTCCTTCTGTCTCTATGTCTCTGATTCTCTCTCTGTCTTTCACACACACACACACACACACACACACACACACACACACACACGAAATGAAACCAGAATGCTCACATATATCTTCAGAGACTCATAGATCAATCTTCTAAACTCCTACACTGATCATTATTACATAGCATTTTCCATCAGCTGGTGTTTTGAGATATAGGAGATTTAGTGTTAAAAGTAGGACAATCCTGGGGAAATTGGGATGGCTAGTCACCCTAGAAACTACCAGAAGATAGATGAGAGCATCACTTGACTAAGAAATTTGTCTTCAATGCATCTAGTCAATGACAATTCTAGGTGGGTGTAATGCAGAAGCAGATGCCATCCCTATCATTGGTGTCTCCTATCTTTCTCTGAATCAAGCATCCTGCACAAATATGGCTACCATTCAGGCATAAGCATCCAAGTGTGCAGAATCACTCATTATCCAGAGGATGTCGTAAATTGAGGAAGTTTTCAGTTCCAGATTCTCAGATGGCCTTGTACCCTCTAGATGATGTTTCTCTCAGTCCATAGGAGAAGCAAAGCCCTATGGGCATGATGTGATGAATTGTACTCACCCAGGATGAGCAGATCCAATAAATCATGAAGAACTTTTTACCAAAGGTGGCCACACTGTGAATCAAATAGAAGCTGGAGGCCTGACATTTCACAGATTTCAAATTAAGAATAATAGGCTCCTCTTTGTTAACCTACATGGTAGGTGATATGAAATAGAGAACCTAGAATGAGTTTCTATAAATGATCTAATTCTCTAATTTAATGTAGTTACTTGAGTCATTTTTGTGTTTCAGACATTGTGATGGATCATGAGGTTTTTAGAGGTAAATAAAGTAATGATTCTGATTCTCTTGATAGACAGACACATAGTTACATAGATATATGGTAGGTAGATAGAGACAACTATTAGTTAGATGATATGGATAGGTAGATACATAGAAAACAGATGTATGATAGATACTATATAGAATATAGACAGATGAGATAGGTGTTGTAAAAAGTTTTCTGAGGCCCATTTGGGCCCGGAGGTTTCAGACCTGGTCCATGGTGGCTTTATCCCCCAAAGAAATGAGTCAGACACTTATATTACTTCATACTGTTTGGCCTAAGTCTTAAGCACATTACTAGCTAGCTTTTTCATCTTAATTCAACCCATTTCCATTAATCTTCCCACCACGTGGCTCAGCCCGTGGCTCACTTGTACCTCTACATGTTCCTCTTTCGGGGGTCGGATGGCGACTGACTAACTCCACCCTCCTTCTACCTGCCTGTTCTCTGATCCTCCACCCACTTCTACGGTGCTCTACATAGGCCAAACTAGTCCTTTATTTACAGCATACAGAGAGCATTTCCACCACAGATAGGTAAAGATAATGTATTATTGACAAGCAATATATAGATGATAGATTATGGACAGACAGATAGATAGGCAGATAGACACAGAAGGGAGGATAGATAAATGATATGTAGGTATTAGGAATGTAGATAATGAGTGGATAATAAATGACTTGGATAGATACATATTTGGTAGGTGATTAGATAATCAGTAGATAGATGGTTGATAAATTATAGATAAATAATTAGTATACAGATAGTGGTTGAGACATACAAGCTAGTAATTTTTGTATAATTACTTTGAAATATACATATATGAGTTTTAGGGAAAGTCATGTGATATAAAACCAGATATAATTTTTATATGCATCTTATTACATTTACAAAGCTCTATAGCCATCAGCTTTGCACATTTTCAAGACCTCCCCACTTGCACATTCCCAAACACTAGCCAGTACCCTTTCTTTCCAGCCACTACCAACCACTAGTCTACTTCCTATCATTTTGGGCTTATTTATTTTATATATTTCATAACAGTATAACTGCACAATACATGGCCATTGGTGCCTGGATTCATTTCTCTGCATAATGTTTATCAGCTTCATCCATGTGTCTGAATAAAACCACAGACAACATGCCATTTATTAAAACTCTAGTGACACTAGCCATCAGGTAGACATACTCAAAAACCCATCAGCCAGTGATTGACAAGATCCAATGAAGTACATTTCACTACCAAAGTATTATTCAAATCACAGTCTTTAATTTAGATACTATTATCTAAGAGATATTATTTCTCTCCCATGGTGCATGGGTGCCATGCCTGCATTTTATTTTACTGTTGGAATAATTTGTTTTTATTTCTCAAGCATCAGGTACATGTCCAGTCAAGAATGCTATTTCCTGCTTCAGAATGGTTTTTATATACTTCAAATATTGAATCATTTGTGGTAGAAAAAAATTATTGGAAAGGATGTTATAACAATATGGATATGCCAAACCTATTTTAAGATGATATGATGTATATTTTATATCTCTGTCAATCCTAACATAGAAAAAACTGTAACATTACACTCATTCATACACACGCACACACACACAAGCACACACTCACATACATACCTTGAAAAAGACATTTTACCAAAAAGATAACAAAGAGTAGACTCAAAATGGACATATAGTATTTACCCAGCTTAGTATTTTTACTTTATGTGTGTGAGCTATGTAAATTTTTTTAAGACAGGGTATTACTATGTATCCAAGCTGGCCTGGAACTCAGAGATCCTCCTGCTTCTGTCTCCCAAATATTAGGATAACTGCCATACATGACCATGACTGACCCCTTTAGATAATTTAAGTTCATGAATTTGTATCAAACAAAGATTGTAATAATGAAATTCTAGTTATTTATTATAGAAAATAATTCATAGAATATTAAATGACATAAAAGGGGTGTATTCTATAGCCATAGGTAACAGTATTGTTGAGTCATACTCTTCTTCAAAATGTATATGTTAAATGTAAAATATATATATCAAAATTATCTATTGTATCTTTTCTGAGTACTTGGTGATTTGATAATTTTTATTATCTCCTTTGATAATTATTATCTCCTTGGAGACTACCTGTAATTTTCATATTTTCTCCAATGTAATTGTCCTCTTTAGGCTTCTGTTGCTGTAATAAATGCCACCCCCAACAGCAATGTGTGGAGGAAAGGGTTTACTTGGCTTCCATATTCTGATCTCAGTACATCACTATGGAAGTTAGTGTGGGAACAGAAGGCAGAAACTCAAGGGTAGGAACAGAATCTGAGACCATGGAGGAACGTCACTTACTGACTTGCCTCTCCATCCCCCACGTCGCTGTCTTTTTAAATACAAATCAGGATATCCTGCCCAGGAATGGCACTGCCACCATGGGCTTGACACTCGCACATCCATTATCAATAAAGAAAATGCACTATGGACTTGCCCATAGACCAACCTGATAGAGATAGTTCCTCTGCTGATGATCTCTTTTCCCAGCTGTGTCAAACTGACAAGTGATGCTAACTCTGATAATAACGTGTCAATATTATATTAATAGGAATGGAAGCATACCTAAATACCATATTCATCTAGGGACAGAACAGAACAATGCATCAATTTTGTGTCAATATGATGAAAGTAGATCTAAATACCATATTTGTCTAGGTTCAAAGAACAAAACATTGTATTATCTGGAATGAGCAACACACATAGCTTCTAAGAAATCTTCTAGGGAGCACCTTACAGATTTTAAGGCTCCAGAGAAATGACCAGAGCTGGCCAACAGACACCTCTAGGTCAAAATGCTCCTTTTGCTGACTGTAACTTCTTGGATCAAGCCGACTTCTATTTTTTTAACTTAATTTAAATTTATCCAAATATGACCAGAAAAAATTAGCCAGGGGCTTTAGTAATAGATTTTGTAACTCAAGCCACTTAGACTCCCGGTTTCAGTCTGTTTATCTTTTGCTACTTAGATGCCCTTATAAAATGGTGTACAACTGAGCAATACAGACCCGTGAGCAAAAAGAATGATGAGCATATGCCAATGAATTCAATGTAACATACTTGGTGGTACTCAAGATTGTCTGCCGGTGGCTAAAAGTAGAAGACCACTGATTTGTTTCCAGTGTTCTCGATACAATATTTTAAAATACCAACTTCCCAGTTGTTTAGGTGGCCACTGCAAATAATATGTCCTTCACCAGCTTGTTGTGCAGGTGGCTGTGACTCAATGATTAACTCCTTGTGGTGGCTCAGGGACTCTTCCTAATGATACCCCTCCTGCCTGGATCACAGGTTGGCCTTTTATAGCCACTAGGAAGAGGGGCCATGTGAAAGCTGATGCAGTGGTTGATTAACGAAAGCCTTCAACCTTAGACAAAGCCACCATTTGAATGTCTTGGAACCTGTCTCTGCATGTGTGAGATGAATGGACTTCCACTGCAATAACATCTCAGGCACCAGCTCTTACCTCTATTTGTAATTAAGAAGACATTTGTTGCTCAAATATGATTAGCAAACAATTGCTTTTTGCAGACGTCCTGTTTTGGGTTTTGACTCTCTCTTCCACCCAGGTAGCTGTGCCTATAAGCCCTGTGACTGAACTTGGATATTCATGTCACTCAATGTTTATTGTCCTTCACCTGTTCAAACAGCATCCTGATATGCCACATCAGGAATGACAGTTCCTCCACTAATTTACTCCCGATATGATTGCTATCTAGTTACAAGTATACTCCTGGGGGCTGGAGAGATGGCTTAGCGGTTAAGAACACCTACTGCTCTTCCAGAGTACTGGGGTTCGATTCCCAGCACCCACATGGCAGCTCACAATTGTCTATAGTTCCAGTTCCAGGCAAACACCAAGGCAAATAATTAGATAAATAAAAAGCTTTCTTTAAAAAAACAAAAAATAAAAAACAAACAAACAAGTATGCTCCCAAGCTAACCCACTTATATTTTACTTGCAGGGAGTGCTATACACATTGCTAGGTGGATTAATTGAAGAGATTTCCCCCAAGTAAGAGCCAAGTTGCTGGATCTCCTAGGGTGACACCCTGTTTTCCAACTAATAGTCTAATAGGGAGGGTCGATGCTGTTACCAGGCATGTGGGTTCCATCACATGAACCCTACAATGAAAACAACCCATCAGATATAAGTAAGACAGAGAATTTGAGATCCCAAGAGATAGAAAATCGGATTCCCAGATTGGGACAAGGCTGCAGCTGGTGTTGTCTTGAACCTGGAGGCACAAGAGAAAAGGAACTTCCTGCTCCTTCCTGACCTCTCTTCCTGTCTCATCTTCTCTTCCTCTCCTCTGCTTTTTTCTTCCTTTTCCTATTCTATTCCTTTCTCCTTCTTTGATCATCCCAGTCCCCATCCCTGCTCCCCCTTCTTCCCTCCTCTCTTTTCTTTGTAGGTAGAGTTTTCCTGTCCCAACAGCTGGTCCCAAATAACCACAAAGAGGCTTAATATTAACTGCAATAGTCCAGGCGTTAGCTCAGGCATGTTACTAGCTAACTCTTACATTTCACATGAACACATTTCTGCTAATTCTGCCACCTGGCATTACCGCTCATCTTACCTCCTGTTTCCTTTCTCCATCTTTCTTGGGACTCCTCTGACCCCACCCTTCTTCTTCCCAGCATTCTCTCTGCCCCAAATATCCTGCCTAGCTATTGGCCAGTCAGCTTTTTATTAACAGTAAGAGTAACACACTTTCACAGGGCACGGAAGGATTATGCCATCTCACCTCTCCCCTTCTTCTTCCTCTTTGTCTCCTTCTCTATTTCACTCCCATATGTCCTCCTTCTCCCTCCTATTTCCTTTCCTTTTTAAAAATTAAGAAAGGCTGGGGTGAATATTCCCCTGCACCATTCATCTACAGAGAGCCCTAATCTAATAATAAAACCAGAAACAACAGTAGGAGTATTCCATTGCATTGATCCCTTACTCCCAGAAACAAAACAAAACAAACAAAGCCTATCTGCATGCTGTCTGTAAATAGGATGCATCTTTGCTCTTCACCAGGTGTTTCTGCAACCCTGGGGAGAGAGCAGAAGTGGAGAGTATTGCCTGGGGCTCTACTGTGCTGGCCTTCCGCTTTGCATAGTGACTCAGAGGATGAAAGGGGAGGGCTATGTCCAACACAGCCAGGTTTTCAGAGCATAGATTAATAAAATTCCCCATGCTCAAAGACCATGGCGTAGCTCCTTTTAAAAAGTGAGAGAGGGTTATAATAAAACTATTGAAAGATGGAGTGAACATATCAGAAAAGCACACTCGGAATAAATGAAAAGCTTCCTAATAAGCTTTGAAACTCAGAAACCAGGGGCCAATAGGTGAGTGCAGTTTCTCATTAAGAGATATTTCGTTTTATGACACAGTGATCCAGACAGGTGCCAGAGAGAAATGTGTGAGGGATGAAAGGTGCCTTCCAAAGGACCATCTGGACCCTTCAGAGAGGTGTGAGCCTGTGTGCTAGCATGGATTACATGATCAGGACTTGGGTCCCACTGGGTGGTACAGAACTGTGGCTCTCACTGGCAAAACATGGCCTTGCTAATTGGACTATAGGCTGAATCTCCCCAAATTTTGGAGCAGATACAATCCTGTGTTACATGATACTTCCATCACAAAGAAATGTAGAAAATGCATCAGAATCCTCCTGCTTATTTTTCCTGTCTGATGAGTTTCTGTTCAAAACCAAGAAACAAACAAAAACATTTTATAAACCCTCACTGCACAGAGCTCAGAGAACGAGTGAGTACATTTTGGACAGTGAGAGGGGAAAAAGCAATTAAAATGGAAAGAATTGGCAAATCTGTAGGGATTTTTTCCCATGGTCCCACAGATTACTCTTTCACTGTGAATATAGAGTAAGACTTAATTTAAAAGTCAGATAAAGGACAGTGGAGAGGCTAGTGATCTGAGGCTGTTTTCCAGGTGTGTGTATATAAGTGTATTGGAGGTCCCTTTTCTCCCTGCCTTCCTCCCAAGAGCTGCCCTGCATCTTGAAGGATGCCACAGCAGGTGCTTATGCTAATTCTGGCTGTTTACAAATATACCTGGGATTATCATATCAGGAACACTGCTGCACTTCAACGGATGCAGGAGGAGTATCCTGTACACTACAATAAAAGCTGTGCTACACATATGGCCTCATCCTGTGAACCTCTTAGGTTGGGATGCAGCGAGGTACTGTGAGGAGAGTTGAGAGACTCAGCACTACCATGGCAGCTTGCTCTATTTGCAGAATGTCTTTCTTATTGCAGATACATTTAGCTTCTGCCGTAGTGAAGGCTCTTCTTAAAGAGGACCCCCAAACCCTTGCTGTTGGACCTGGTATTTGCAGTAGATGTGGTGAGCTCATTGGTTTTAGCCTAGCAGGGTTTGATGTCTTCCCATCCTATAATCATGGCAATTGTTATCAGTGCTTCCATAAATATATGCATGCTTTTGACTCTCATACACTGGCTTCATTTCCCTGGGTGCAGAACCAGGAATGGATCATATGTTGTACCTATTTTTAGTATAGTTATAAAATTGCATTTCTAAATTTGAAAATCTTTGGTGAGCTTCTCCCCTGTAATGCCATGCTTCTGACTAAAGATTTGTCATGTTTGAGCAATGAGAGAGGAATGAGTAGTTTTCTTTTGTGTTTGTAGTAACTTCAGAAATTATTGCATTTATGCATTATTGTATATATCTTTTCTATATCTTAACACTTAGTTCTCCATGTTATATCACTGTACCTCAATTTTATGTGTATGTGTGTGTGCCTGAGTCTGTGCAGTGATATAGTAGAGGCCGTGTGTGTGTGTGTGTGTGTGTGTGTGTATTACCCTAGTGCTGTGGGATTATGTTCTCATACATTGTAGATATTTGTCTCTCCTACTGGTTGAATAAAATCCTGACTAGCCAGAAGGCAGAAAGGAAGTATGGCCTACCTGAATAAGAAAACTCTGGGAAGAGGATGAGTCCAGCAGAGATGCCAGGCAGAAATAGAGGAAAAAAAGATAAAATGCTGAGAAAAGGTTCTAAGCCCCTTGGCCTATCAGGAGTTAGTTTAAGATTGAAGAGTTAGCAAGTAATATACCTGAGCCATAGGCCAAACAACATGTAATTAATATAAGCTAACATGTATTTCTTTGGGACATTAGGACTACTGGTCTGGACCTCAGGGATAGGCAGAGCTAAGAAGCTGTGGGCAAGTCCAGACCTTGGGACTTCTTGCTACACCCTGGAACTGAAGTTATAGATTGTGAGGCACAATGTGGGTGCTGGGAATCTAACCATGGTCCTCTGCAAGAGTAATCAATGCTCTTAACTGCAAAGCCATCACTCCAGCCTTTACTTGTAACTAACCTTTACTTGAAAGAATTCTAGATTTGCCTTTTAAATTACTCCATAAAACTTGGATAAAATGTAAAGCAGTCTATAAATAAGGACGTAATACATCTGGATAGACTTTGTTCCATGCCATTGCCTCCTGTGTTCTCCAGTCCCTTTCAAGGTGTGTTCTTTATCTATCAGCTTAATAAAAATAAAGGATGGTTCTTTCTCTGACATATGGATATGACTCTTCTATCTTAAAAAAAAGTAAACCATAAAAATCTACCTGCTAATTTGACTACATGTTACATTCTGAACTGTAGAACTTAAAAGAGAACCTAAACCAATAGCAGATCACTCTCTAATCCAGCATTGACAGATCAATATAGAAAAGACAGAAATCATGCCAAATCCATTTCATAACATCAGAGCTGTGGTGAGAAAAGTCTAAGGTGGACACAGATTCTGAGATGATTCTGAGAAAGCAGTTATTGCCTTGAAGATTGCCTCAGCCGCATCCTAAAACACACAGAACTTCTTTCTTTATCCAAAGCCAGTTGATGTCAATGGTTATCTGAGAAATTATCCCATGCTCAGGAAAAGGTGTGAAGAAAACACATAAAATTCATTAGCACCTCCATTAGAATAAATTTGATACACAATAAATACTCTGTTTCAAGTTAGGAATAAACACACACACACACACACACACACACACACACACACACACACACAGAGTTATTTAGAACTAATTTTTTTCTAAAGTGCCAAATGATTTTGGGGCTGAGGAGATAAGGGATTGCTCAGTGGTTAAGAGTACCAGCTGCTCTACTGTTGTAGAGGACCCAGGTTTGATATCCAGGACCCACACACTGTAGCTCAGTTCAGAACTGTCTCCAACTCCACTTCAAAGAGAGTCCAGGCCTTCTTCTGGTCTGTGTGGGTACTGCATGTATAAGGTGCTCATATAGTCATGCTGGAAAAACACTCACACTTAATAAAAATAAATAAAATATTTAAAAGTAGTAAATATTTACTTTTTGATGTACTCTAATCTTAAGTGATATAAAACTAAAGAGTATCACACAAAAATTCACACACACACACACACACACACACACACACACACACAAACTCCTTCTGATGAAACAAACATTGTAAACACAAATTGTGATTCTAAGGTAGAAGAATCATTACTTTCCTTGATGTATTCCAGGGACTCTGAAATTTTAAAGAGGGAAAGCATAGGGGTTGTAGTTTCTTTAGAGCATGTACAATAGATTCTCTCATTATTTTTCTACTTTCAAAACCTCGTCATTTTTGAGGCAAATTGTGTCTCCTCCTGTGGTGACTGAAGTGAGAACAAAACACATAATGGGCTGGAAAAAGACATTATTAGGGGCAAACAAAAATATGCAAATTACTAGGGTATTGTACAACCTTATGTTAGTAAACATAAAAATAAAGGATGGCTCTGTCTCAGGCATATGGATATGACTCTTCTATCTTAAAAAATTAATAAACCATAAAAAACTACCTGCTAATTTGACTACATGCTACTTAAAATGTGTTTAATGAACTGCATCAAAAATAAGCAAAATGCACATGGCAACTGAGGAATAGTTTATAATACAAATGGCAAAGTATCTACCTCTATTATATAAAGAACATTTATAAATCTATCAGTGCAAGCAGAAACACTTCATAAAGTGGATTAAGGTTGTGAACAGTCAGGAAGAAATGAAAACATGCAGCACAGAATCACATATTTGAGAAAAATATTCAGCTCTGTTAATAATAGGAAGTACCTTGAGTATTAATGGAAGATTAGGAACAAAGGATAAACAGTTGTGGAGCACAATAGATGGGTGAACATTGTGTGATAATGTTACAAAGAAATCCCTTTGCGTAACTAAACAACAGTAACAAAAAGATGGGCTCTCCAAACTGATAAGTACTTTAGCACTGTGTCAACTCTGGTGGCGCACAACATTGAAATGGACATTTGCACAATGTCAGTGTTTAGATGAGGGGGTTTTGTATGACATAGTTTCTGGAGAGGCATCAACAAATGTCTTACTCAGCCCTGATAAGGATGTAACAATAGATCACAGTAAGTAAGGTATCACCAAAGTCCAGCTTGGTAAACCAATGAGTTTTCCTGGTGTTATTTACAGGAGTAAGGGTGAAGGATTACTTACAGGAACAAAAATGACTCAAAGACAGTCATTAATTCAGTCCACTCCAGCATGAGTGACAGCTCACAAAAGCTGGGAACTTGGAGCTCACTGCAACTTGTTAGATTAGACACTGTCCTTTCCTAGTGCATCAGATGCTCTCTGACTTTTCTAGGCATCTCATCTGGTCTGAGTGCTTTTTATCTCCCTTATTGCTTGTAGGGGCAAAGGTAGGCTGGGTGAGAACTCATAAATCTTGTCAGTTTTAGTAACTTCCTGACATCTTTGAGTTGTACATGTCCTGAGATTAAGGAGCCTCCTTGAGGGATAGAATGTCCTGCCTCCCATTAGAAAACCTTGTATCTTATCATACTTCCCTTAAGTGACAAATGCATAAAGTCCTGTTCAACAATTCCTAAACTTATACATTATTTTCTGAGTTAACAGTCTTACTATCAAGGCCATAAGCCTGATGAGGCTTTTATTTTCATCTTCAACTCTAGACCAGCATGGAGCACACAGATGCCTAATAGGTTATCTGCTAAACTGATACTTGAATGACTCCAAAAAGGGGAGGGAATGATGGAATTACTTTTCTCTATAATTTCAAATAGTGGCTACATCTTGTCTGAGAGTCTGAAAGCAAATTGAAGTGTCAAGTCTGATTATATAATGGACTCTCGAATTAGGGGGATTCCCATGCTGTATCCTCCTCTTTTAGGAAGCTTTTTCCCACCCACAGATCATAAACCCACACTGAGGACTTCCGGTTCCACATTGCCACAGAGGTAAAAAGGGATGTGAGACAGAGCTAAGGACCCATCAGCAATCCTATGGAAACAAATAGGAATGCAACGGACCAGCCCATCTGTCCCTGTGATCAGTAATCGTCTCTTCTGCTATTTTAGCAGTTAATTTCCCAGTTCAGCTGCATGGTGGCTCTTCTGGGGAAAACAGATGACAATTCACTTTGCAAAGAGAATCCATTGTTCCCTGATATGCAATGCTGAAAGCCAAAATTTCCTTTGCTGTCTGTGAACAAATCTTTCAAATAAAAGCATTAAAATAAATAGACCGAGTTTCAGATAACTTTAGTACCTAAAGAAGTCTTCCTCTCTTCCCACACTATCCATGGAGGTGTCTTTATAAGTAGGATAGTAAGAATGTTCTTGAAGGCAAACTCCGGCCATTTCAGGGAGGCAGCCAGAATAGACTTCTTCACAGCCTGGCTTCCTTTTATGCACCTTGTGGGCAGATGTGAAGGGCTCATTTCTCTCCTTCATTACATTATCTCCGTTCGGGATTTTCCAACAATTAAAAAGGCAGTTACTCTAGGCTGGTGATGCATGCAGTTGGGTGGTGGAGGCAGGAGGGTCAACAGTTCAAGGGCAGCCTCACCTAAAGATGGAGTTCGAGGGTAGCCTTGGCTATGTGAAGACCCCCCTCCCCCAACACACACACATACAATATCTGAAATGATGTCCAAGATTTTGATTTGACATCAATATCTGGACATCTCTAGTTTCTCATTCATCTTTCCGGTACAGGAAGAAAACACTGTGTACATGCACACATGCATACACATACCTTTACGTGTCCATATGCAGGACACCCTTAACATGTGTTGTGTAGCACTTTTCTCAGATTTAAACTGATTTCCTCTGTGAGGCAAGGAGGTGGCTTGTGAAACCAGAAATCAAACTAGGTCTACAATTCTGAGAAAGTTAACACCGGCAAGATTCTCACTCCTCAGCTTTTAAAAGAAATGGACATCTGTTGGGAAGATGGAGACCCTGACCAGCAGAGACCAGAAGAGGAGTGTAGAGCTTCCTGAAGGCTGTGCAGAAAGGGCCAATGTTGCAGCTCTCCTGAACTATCACCAGTGCTGGGTGAGCATTTTGGTAACACAGCTGTTTTTGTATCACCGCTCTTCCTTGTCAGTGACCCTCCCCCATGCTCCTGTTGCTAACACTGAATAAAACTGCATTGACTCATCCAGATGAACATTGGTAAGATCATTAGTTTGTTCTATTGTGGGTTCCCTCTCTAACGTGTATAGGTGAGTGTGTGTGTGTGTGTGTGTGTGTGTGTGTGTGTGTGTGTGTGTGTGTGTGTGTTGTATTTCCCCAGGGGAAAAAATCTTTCACACAACAACATATTAAAACCACTTTAAACAAGTAACATTGAAAAGCCTTTCATACTTGGAGGGATCTGCTGGTATGTAACATTCTTGAGGGACATAGCTGTCCAAAGGAAGCAAGACAGAAGGAACCACAATTACTTCATTACCATGGCTGTCCTGGACTCTGGCACTCACCCTCTTCTTTGCTTGTTCAGAGTCAATGCCGAGGCCTCAAGTCTAACTTGTTTCCAGGGCTCAGAGTCCCCCTAAGATTTTCACCTACTGTTGCAGACAGATAACTGAAGAAGAAATGTGAGATCATTTTCTGAAATGAGAGCAAAGTTGGTGCTTCTCTTCCCTGAGATCTGCTCTCTATCCCTCCAGGCCTGTACCTTGCTCTCCCAGGAACACACTGCAGGCTCCGGAGCTCAACGTCCCCTGATAATTGCTGTCTGGAGGCCCTGCCTGCCAGACTTTTCTGAGAAGTGATTAGGTAAGAGGACATTTTGCTGGCTTCTGGTTTTAGATGTTTTATCTCAATTACACGAACCTGGGAAGAAAGAAAAGGCCCGTTTCACTTCAGTTCTCTACTCTGACTGCGCTTTGGAGAGTGGCAGAAATAACAGGGTCAGAATCCAAGTCAGTTAAGACTTTCAAAGACTCTCAATGTGACACGAGGTTCAGTCTCACCTGCCACTCGATCCCACTGGGAAGAGCAACTCAGCAAGGATGCTTGTGGAATTAATCTTACTCAAGGGGAACTCTGACTTTTCCTTTCCTAAGCTTAGGAAATACTGTGTAGTCAGCTCTCCACCGCTGTAATGGCATACTGGAGGTGATCTGCTTACAGAGGGAAAGGCATTATTAGACCCACAAGAAGGTGCGCACCCACTGCTTTGCAATGTGGATAGGTATGCCAAGTGGTAGGAATCATGAGCTAGGAGAACAATAACGGCACAAAACAAAACAAAACCCCAGTGCAAAACTGTTCATCTCATAGCCAAGGGACCAAAGAGAAAGCGCTACTCTGTGGGCTGAAGACTAGCTACTATGTTCTATCTCATAAAGGTAACACCCCCTTCAAACATTGCCATCTTCCGACATTCATAATACATCCAATGTACTCAATTCTTTAGTATACATTGAATCATTAAAAAAAAGTATAAAATAAGCACAAAATAATTTTGTTATCCCTTTTAATTTATGCCCTTTCATTAATTCTTTGAGAATTTTATAGAGTATATTTTAATCATATTCAGCTCTTCCTCCTCCCTCCAGCTCCTCTCTCCCACATCTACCCTAACGCCTCCTGACTCCCCATACCCATGTGTCCGCTTTTTTCATTTTTTCTTAGTAACTCACTAAATCAACTCTTACTATTGTCCATGTACTCCTGGGTTAGGGTAATCCACTGGAGCATGGTTGGTCTACTAGGAGCCACACCCTAAACAAAATCTGACTCTTCCTCCTCTAGCAGCCATCAATGCTCATAGCTGCTCAGTTAGGTTAAGGATGGAGGTTAATGAACCTCTTCTCACTCTGTGATAGAATGTTGATTGCCTTGGTCTTGTGTAGGCAACCACAGCTGCCTTGGGATCATGCATATCGGTCCCGCCATATCCAGAAGATAACATTTTATCACGAGCATCTCCAACCTCTAGCTTTTACAGTTTTTCTGCTCTCTCCTTCCATGACAGTCCCTGAATCTGGAGGATGCGAATGTGAGGTAGGATGTGATATGGATGCCCAGTTTGTGGGTAAGCACTTCACTGACACTCTTTCCATTTTGACCAGTTGTGAGTATCTCTGATAAGGTCTGGGAGCTGCACTAATCTATAGTTAGAGAGATGTGAATTTAAACAGGACAGTTTGATAATATGTTAGTTTAGCAAAATAATAATAGTAGCTTCACACTAGGGCCTGTAAAGTCCCCAGACACAGGCTTCTGGCCATATGTATAGTACAAAGTAAGTGTTTCCTTCCAAGGGGTGGGTTTTAAATCCTATATTGATGTATATTTTGCATGTAGCTTTTATTCTCAGCAGGGTAAGTTCACGGATCTCATAAATAGGTTCTCTTTTTCAAATCTATAAGAATCTCACCCAGGGCCTCTCAACACATCTCCTGACTCCTCTTCATCTCTGTATCAACTTTGACATATTCCCATTTCAATACCTTAACAAAAACCCTTATTGAAGTGTCATTGACCAAACACGTGTGTGTGTGTGTGTGTGTGTGTGTGTGTGTGTGTGTGTGTGTGTGTGTGTTATACACAGGGTAGTCTAGTATAAATGCTGGAATACACTGTCTCTGCACCAACACAAGCAAGGATATAGTCTGATGCTGAATGTCTGGGTTTGAGATGCCAGAGATACTTTCTTGATCCACCCAGGATGGAGCTCCTGACTCTTCATTCTCTCCTCTCCCCCTTGAACTTCAACTGCTGAACTGAAGGTCAGTCACTGGTGTTTTTAGAATATCTTGACAAGGTCTTGCATGGTTTTTCTATGAATGTTGGCTGCACCCATCACATCCCCTTGGGGAGGAAAAAGATTTTTTTTTTGCACTTCAAGAGCATAGCAGAGTGCTCATCATTCAAAAAGGTCCTCACACCACAGAGTGGATGTTAATATCATTATAATGGCAAGCTTTACACTATGCTTATTTTACTGCTGAAAATTTTTAGAAATTAAAACTAAAGTGCTCTTCTGTTATAACAGCTTAGATAATGTGACTATTTCAGTAATAAACATAATGTAGATGAATTATGATCTCTGTTCTATATCTGGATATGGTGCTTTCCAAAATATCATGTTACTTAAGAAATGATGTACAAAAATGCTTTTAATTTTGAGATTGTAATTACATCATTAGCCACTTCTCATTTCTCCCTCCAAATCATCCCACATACTCCTCCTGCATACTTTGCATACTTCTTTCTCTTTTTCAAATTTATGGCTTCTTCATTAATTGTTACATGCCTATGTGTGCATGTATATACATATATAATTCTAAATACAACCTGTTCAGGCTTTATAGTGTTATTAGTATGTATGTTCTCAGAGAGGGCTGATGGTTTACTATTGGATAGCCAACTGGTGTGTTCTTTTCTGGGGAAGAATACTTCTCCCACTCTTAGCATTTCTTAATTCTTTATCTAGGGTTGGGACCTCCTGAGCTTTCCTTTATCCATGCTAGCATGCCTATTATTGTCCTTATACCCACAGTAGTCCTCACTGCTCACTGAGAAAACTTCTCTTGGCAACAGTCAGAGACCACTACAGAAAACTACAACCAATCAAAATGCAGAGTTATAGATCCCACCACGGATAGCAATATATACAAAACACACCCACAGCCAAGGTTCAGGGAACATTGTAGAAGAGGAGGGTGAAATGACTTCAAGAGCCAGAGGAAAAGGGGTGTTGTTTGGAGACTATGTCTCCATCTCCTAGTAATGACAGAAGCTACACCCATGAAGTCTCCCCAACATGACTACTGCTTAAACATGAGCTAAGCAGAATACTTTGGAGATGCTGTATCTGGGAGAGACATGTTAATATTTTGACTCCCCATTTAAAGAAGATATAGTGAAATAGTTAAATTCTACAAGATAAGAGAGAACTCAGACTCTGTGGAGCTAGTGAGAGTAAGGTCTTGTTGATTCCACAAGCTTTTAACTCCTCTTTGAGGTCCTGTTCTTGTCTGGAAACTGATTTGAACATTAAATTTGCTCTATCTGTTCAGAGATTGGGAAAAAATACTCAGCCACAGACAGGCTGAAGTTCTTCCTTTACAAGTAAAATTTGAGTAGAACCATAGACCTTGGGGCTCTTCTAGGATGTCTGTGGTCAATATTGGAGGAACAAATGAGAAATGGGCATTTCTAGGATGCAAAGGAAACAGATGTTCATGTAAAATTTGCTGATGGAACAAGGTCTTCTATTGGGAATGGAGCACTTTTACAGATTGAGAAGCTTCTCAGAGGAATTGGCCAAGTATCCCTATACATGACTTGGCATCTTTCCCCAATGAAGAATAGTATTAAAATAGTTATATTGAAAGAAAGTGTAGGCAAAAAATAGCATTTATATTGATCTTTGAACACTTGATCTCTTGCTGTTACACATGATACTTCTGGGTTCTTTGATGGGTCATGCATCATAATTGGTGCAGCTCAACATGTTTTCCTGCCAGCTCTGTGTTTTCTACCCAGTAAATGAAACTAACCAAAGTGACAATAACAATGAAATGAATGAATTGTGATTAATGTGGATTAATGTTTCCCTGAAGATAAGATCTGATAATTTCTTATTCTCAAGCCCTGCTTTGGGCTGCTATAGATTTAGGGCCATCATTGCACCTCAAATATTTCATCTCTCAAACCTCCATCTTCACCTAAACCAGGTAGACACAGAATCCAGCTGAGTAGAGGTGGCTTGAGAAATAGTTCAGTTTTGAGGACAGAAAGGAGACAGATGGCCAGGGAACAATGATGTCCTCTCTTTTCCAATCTTAGCATCTCGACTCCAATATCACACTTAATTGTCAAGTACAAAACTGTGAGCTCACATTTGCTGTGCTACTGATGATACCTTCAAATAATACATCTGAGATACAGTGAACCTTTATAGACTCTACTTAAAATGTAGTTCATGGAGTTAGAAGGATGGCTCATTAGGTAGACACACTCAATGCACAAGCCTGATGATCTGAGTTTGGAGCCCTAGAATCCACCTAAAGCTGGATGCAATAGTTCATGTCTGTAAACCCAACAGTTCTATGAGAAGACAGGAGTCAGGAGACTCACTGGAAGCTTGTGGGCCAGTGATTCAGGAGTTTGTAATGGTGAACAATAATAGAGCCTGTCTCAAACAAGGTGGAGGATAAGGTTTGATATCCAAGGCCAACTCCTGACCTCCACTGCATGTTGTGGCGATGTGTATCTGCATTCACACACAGGAACTTAAACACACACTATATGCACACCATGTGCACATGCATATACATAGCTGGACAATGTGGAGAAATCTGAGACCTTGGAACACCCAGTCATAAATGGGATGTCTTCATCAAACCTATCCCCTCAGGGGTCAGGGAGCTATGCAGACAAGAAGGTAAAAAGGTTGTAAGAGCCAGAAGGGATGATGAATGTCATCAAGAAAACAATGTCTTTCAGACACAGCAGGGCTGACTCACATATAAACTCAGAGATGGTGGCTGCATGCACAGGGCCTTCACAGGTTCAAAATATATGGGAACCTATATCTGAAAGGAAAAAGTAGACACAGACATGAGCTCCCATCTCCATCACAGAATATGCTAGCGGCCATGTTAGAGGAGCATCAGATGGCAGTTGACTTCAGGGTGTCAGACCACCAGAAGGTGAATCTCTGATGGATGGATTTTGGATAGGCAAGGTCTCAGACCCCAGAATGTCTTTTGCTTCTGCTGTACCTTCCCATGTTTACTGATGCTGCCTTTCTCTGGTATCTGCCATGATGTGAATGGGTGTGGGAAGATTACCACTGCCTGTAATGCAGTGTGTTTATCTATTGGAAACATCCCATTATACTGGACATTTTTACCTGTGGATTATTATGAAGATGATTTCTTCTACTTGATAATAATTATATAATTAGTTTAAATAGAGTTTTGATGATAAAAAATAAAACAAGGAAATGTCAAACAGCTAGAACACATGAGTTTCTATTGAAGAGCCTTATAGACTATTGCTTAGGTTAACGATTAAAAAAAGCACTTTCGTCTCAGGATCCAGGCAGGCTTGAGTTTTATCAAACTTAATCTTGGGAGATGTGTTCATAGGTTTCAGAGTGTATCATTATCTGAAACAAAGCTTTCACAATAACCTAAGGTTAGACTAGATGTTCTGTTAAATAGATTTGAGGTGGAAACCCAAGAAGACAATCTAAAGTTTTAGAAAGGCATGTAGTTGAATGAGAAACTTGTTGAAGTTAGGGAACAATGTTGTGAGATATTGTTCTTGTATACTCTAAAGATTTGTTGCTTGTATTGGTTTAATAAAATGCTGATTAGTCAAGTAATTAGACAGGAAGTAGAGGCAGGGCAACCAGACGGAAGTGGAAAAGCAGAGGAGGGGAGGACAGAGAGATGCAGAGGAAGCAGGATGAGGATGCTGCACTGAGCAAAAAGGTACCAGGCCATGTGGCTAAACATAAATAGAAATATGGGTTAACATAAAGTACAAGAGTTAGTAAGTAATGAACCTGAGCCACAGACCAATCAGATTGGAATTAATATAAGCCTCTGCATGTTTATTTGGGACTAAGCAGCTGTAGGTGGGTCTGGACCTTGGTGCTAGGCTGGGTCAGAAACTTCTGACTCCAGAACAGGAGCTAAGCAGCCCAGTTTTCATTAGTTGACATGACTTTCTTGCCAGGATGAGCAAATGGGAAGGTTAATCCCTTACACCCATTTCTGTCTTCAGTCTCCTGATATAAAATCTATTGACAAGTATGTCCTCTAAAGCCTTAAATTGGAGGTGACTGTTTTTTATGTATAAAAGTTTAGGCCTGTGATTTGTTTAAGATTATCTTTCAATCTAAGAAATAAAGTAATTGGTCCTTTCTCTGTAACTGCAAAATGCAGCTGCCAATCAAAGACCTGGCTGAGAAAAATAACTTGTTTGCTTACACTCTGTTAATCTATAACAAGTTGCTTTTGGATATGCAGGTACATGAGTTCTTGGGATAATTTGTTTTTTCACCTGAAGTGTGTAAAATGTTTACTCATGTAAGGGATATGAAAAAATTGCTAGGAAAATAAAGAAGAGAGAATATAGAAGAAGAAGAAAGACAGAAGTTATCAAGATTCAGTGGGAGTGGGTTTTTTTTCCCCTTAATCCCCTCAGATTTAAAAAGTTATAGTAAAACCAGCTCTGTGAATTCCCTTTGAGCTCTGTGCTGCTGGAGGCTAACTCTCACCACCACACCACCCCCCTGGGGGGGGAGGAGGGAGAAAAAACTATCTCCAACTAAACACCATTTGTTAAAAAAATCAGTTTTCTCTAGTGGAGTCTCTCTGGGACTTAAAGCCATACTTAAAGATGGGTCCCATGGAAAATGCTTTTATTATTATTATTAGTCTTACAAGTCTTGCTTATATATTATGGCTTACAATTTTGTGTTTTTATGTGTTTATCTGTGTGTGCATGTGTTTTTGTACTTTTAACTTACATTTTTTTTTATTTTAGTTTGTTTACTTTTTTATTTTCCATGTTCCAAAGAGAGAGAAAAAGAAGGTGCAAAGTTATTTTGGTGGGGAGTATGGCGGATCTGGAAGGAAATGGTGGAGGGGATTCTGTGATCAGAATACATCTTATGAATTTTCTATAAAAATAAATATAAACTTCAATAAACAAAGATACAGCATCTTTTAACGTCTATGTCTTTCTCAATAAGATATTAGTAAATTCATTACATAACTGTCAAAGTTAAATTATAGCAAATTGAAAAAGTAGAAGTAATTTATGTATTGGGGAACACCAGCTCAGAGACTTTGTGTCTTGACAATAAAGCCTCAGAGGCAGGTATTTAACAAAAAATGTATATGAACAAGCCAGAAATTGTATGGATGGTTTGGTGGTTATTATGCCTGTGCCATTGGAAAGTGGCTATTATGTTAGATGCATGCTGACTGGCCAAGCTTGTGTTCTACTTTGTTTTCATAGACAGTGTACTTGAAATATTCACATTTCAGGTGTATTGTATTTGAAGACCAAGCATGATGCTCACAGGCTCTTTAGGTCCTGATTCCCACTCTAACTACTTTGCATAGAATCATGGGTAAGAACATCACCTTTCATGACACCATATCATCATCTTTCACATTTCCCAGAATTCACAGCAACTCACTCAGGTACCACACCTTCTTATTCAGCATCCATCACATCCATCATTCAGCCTGTACCCAGGGTTATTCTCTAATAGAAGTCTCTGGAGCTACTGGGTATTCTGTGAGTCTATAGATTATGGGAATATTTATTCTTTGGAGTCCTGTGAGCATCACAGTGAAATTTTCATGGAACTTACCACTACTGTCACCATGGTGACAGAACTGATTCCATGTTGCCTAGCCATGGAGGAGACAGGTCAGTTAGTGGAACATGTGATCTTTCAAGGTATATTTGTGTAAGAATTATCTTGTTGGATGTGATGATGATGTATATTTTTAGTTCCTCGAAGGAAAATACAGGTAGATCTCTATGAGTTTAAGACAAGCTTGGTCTAAATAAATAGTGAGACTCTAATGCCAAAAAAATGGCTTTGTTCATATAATGATTTGGGAGCATATGAATATGTCATTATTTATCAAAGTGCTTTAAAAAATAAGTATTGTATGGTTTATGCCTAAAGTCTTATGGTACAGTTACTAAAATTTCATCTATAAAAATATTTTGTATGGTAGGGCCTAGAGATGGCTCAATGACTGATAGCATGATTTGTTCTTCCAGAGGACCCAAGTTTAGTCCTCAGTATTCATATCAAGTGGTTCAAAATCTTCTGTAACTCCAGCTACAGAGGATAAAATGTCTCTGGCCTCTGAGCATGTATACACACATGCACGCACGCACACACACCAAATAAGTCTTTAAACATTTTGTAGAAATCTAATCTAAATGGCCTTGGAAGATATTTTTTGACTGTTGGGCAGACTCACAAAGTAACAGAAAATAGTTCAGTTATCTTCAAGTTCCACCCTACAAGTCACAGGAAAAATATTATCAAATTAAGTTTTCCTAAACTTTTTGTTTTGTTATGTTTTCTAAAATTTGATAATTGAAGCAGTGCAAAATTGGAGTATTGGTAAAAGGTTCATGACTAAGTAAAATTAAGCAACTCATGCTTCTGAAATCAGGACTATCAAAGCTCACACAGGCAGAGATTAAAAACACAATAATAATTCTGTATCTTTGAGAAATTCATGTTAAGAAGAGGGGACAAAACCTTTGTTTTTCAATTTTAAAATAATTTAAATTATGTTTCTGTGTGTGTATGTGTGTGTGCAGTGTCAATGGGGGCCAGTAGGGGGCACTAGATCTGAAACTGGCGTTAGTGATGGCTAACACTTAAGAGCCAGTGTCCAACTTCTGATTCTATTTTACATCAGTTCAATACTATGCTTATAATTATGTTTTCCTAACATTATTAAAGGCTTCTTCATGGAAAAAGAATTTGGTCTGTCTTGGTAAAGGTCTCAAGTACAATAGAAAAGAGCCTACTTGTCATTTGGTTGACTGGAGTGGGGCTTGAACATCAATTAGTAGTGCTGGCCAATGGTTCTGTTAGAGTCTAATATATTTGCACAGACTTTCTTCTCCTTTTTCTATTTATTAAAATATAAGTACTTTAACCAAGTTCTCTCAGGTTACCCCCACTGTCTCACATCCTTTCTCTCCCTAGTTTCCATCAGTCTTAGAAAGCTTCACACACAATTTGAGGTTATATACATACATGATTTTATTTACCAACATAAAATCTATGATCCACAAATGAAAGAAACATGTGAATCTGGCCTAATTTCTTGTGATAAAAATCTACATTTGAATCAATTTTTACTCAAACAATATGTTTTCCCCTTCCTTATGGCTGAGTAATATTCTACTGTGGATGTATAGCACATTTTCTTTATTTGTTGACAGACACCTAGGTTCATTCTATAACTTAGTTGTTATTGACAATGCTTCAGTAAACAAGGAAGTGTAAGTATCTCTGACTCATTGACTGGATTCTATGGGTATCTACAGGTGTAGTTGAGCCATATAAGTTGGGCATTTGGTGAAACTGCATTATTCATTTTAAGTTAACCTCTGTTTTGAAGCAGTATCCACATCCCCCTTCTCTTCTTACTCACAGATCAGAAATTGAGCTGTCAGAGTATCTTTACTTTACTGAACAAGGTCCTCTTGACAATCATTCCCAGTTTGCCAGATTTGGGTATGCACAGCCCATGAGGACTAAGCACTGTTGGAAAGAATAGTTCTGGGCAGGGCATCTTAATTCCCTTGTGTAAATTACCGCATCCCTTATAGGGCAGTTTATTAATCTCATGAGACTCATTTGTCTACTGGTGCACAGGTGGAAGACAATTTATTTATAAAAGATTGAATTAAGGTCACCTGTCTTTGCTCTTGGAGCCCTACTTGAATGGATTGCTCAGGGGTGTGACAACATATATTGGAGAAAGATATATGTTGTCAAACTCTAAATGCCACATATAGTATGTCACCAATTGTCACTGCTTCTAATGTTTAAAGTAGAAAAAAATATGATTATTCCAAGGACAGAGTGTGCTAACATACTAACAGTATCTTTTTAGAACAGAGAACATGCGCATTTGTGTACCCCCTTTCACTAATTATAGGGGTAGAAATAAAGAAAATGTATCTGAGGCTAAACTTACTGAAAGATAAATGTCTTTTTACATTTTATTTGTGAAGACAAGCTATAAAACATTCTTTGGAGGGATAACTAGGCTGAATTTTCTCACTTCTATTTTTTTTACACAGTTGTTTTCATACAATACATTTTGATCATGTTTTTCATTAACCTTATAAAGAAAGTGTAGGGAATTAACAAACAGATAATCTTGGGGTTTATTTGTCAGGAGAAGTGGGAAGTCCTATCTGAAAGATGTGTTGATGTGCCCAATGGTCTCCTAAGGGTCCACTGAAGGCCTAGCACCAGTGGTCACTAGTGTCTAATGGAAACTACATCAGATAATTAGCTTTATCGTTGTCTGTTTAAAAATAAAATAAATATTTTAAATGTGTAGTGGTAACAATAATGAACTAATATTGTCTGTTGCTATATATTGTAGTTTAATGGGTTGAAAATATCGAGAAAAATTATTTAAGGTCAAATTGAAAAACAGTTGAAGGCCAGCAATAGAATCTGTGTCATTTTGCTGAGGGATGTTTGTGACTGGGTAGCTTCTTGGCTTTGCATCCACAGAGAAGGATCTGAGTGACTGCAGGGCAGCAAAGGACTACCAGCCATGGACCTCAAGGGCTGCAGTTACATTTGCAAAGCAAAGAGTCTGGGGAACAAGAAATGGTGAGACTCAATACAGTTAATAGACTCACCTGTCCATGCCACCAGGAGTGCTCTTGAGATACAGGTATATCCCAGCAAGGAAAGGGAAGGGCAAGGTCTAGAAATAGCAGCCAACAGTGGGAGCCCATAAGGGTAAATGTTTCTCAGTTGTGGCATAACACCAGTGAGTGGGCCTTTCCAGGAAGTCTCTAGCTGAGATTAGCACACAACAACCCCTCCACTACCTATTGACCCTCTGCCAAGGAACTCAGGTGTCTTCCATGTGTTGTCACTAACTCTCCCTATTGTTTCTGCTCTGTAGCCACTGGGGATCACCGAGCTAAAGGTCTAAGCATGCATACTGAGTCAGTTACACAGAGGTAACCAAAGCCTCACTAGAATTTTTAACCTCCACATTTAGAGATGGTGTTTGGAGTTAATCAGACTCTGAGGAAAGATCAGAAGAGAAGAATTGACTTTATAAATATTACACAGTGTAATTATATCTGCATTGGGCCAGTTCCTATTGAGAAGACACTTGCCTGATAGTCTAATGCACATTAAATAATGCTTTGTAAAGGGACATTTATTTGGACCAGGCTCCCTTCACTGGCCCCCGTAGACCAAACCAATATTAAGTTTAATCACAGTTCGTGAGATTGGTTGATTGCAGGGATCCTTTAAGTCAGTAAACTAATTAAGCTGCAGCCAGCTGACTGGCTGATTGAAGAGGCTGTAGCCAATTAGATTGCTTTCTCTGCCTTATTTTGCTGTTGGTAAATGCCGTCTTACAGTTTTGGTTGAGTTCATTCTGCTTCAGGGAGCTTCCGGCTTTGTGAATCCTGCCTTTGTTATATTTTTCTTTGGTCCAAGACTTTAATACTAAATTCAGTCAATCTAAGGGATTTTCTCCTGAAAAGAATTGTTGTAGTCTTCGGGATTTGAAGCCATGCTCCATGGAATCCAAGGAGCAGCCAGATAATTGGGTATGGAGGCATGAAGCCCAATACACTTACTGTTTGCTGGTAACTAGATTACCAAGTTTAGAGTGTGTTCAAGCAAGTTTTTGATCCAGATGGAGTTAGTACCTAGAGATGATGTGGGAGCTTGAATGAGAATGTCTCCCCATGGACTCAGATATTTAAAGGCATGGTCTCCACTTGGTGCTGCCGTTTGGGGAGGTTTAGGAAGTGTGGTATTGATGGAGGGCAGGTGTCGTTGAGGGTGGCCTTTGAGAATTTATAGTCTTGCCCCATGTCTGAATTGCTTTCTCTCTGCTTTGTGCTTAGAGTTAGTGATGGGAGCTGATGAAGGAAACTCTCAGCTTCCTTCTCCTTTCTCCCAAGCCTTCCCACTACGGTGGACTCCTACTCTCTGGACCCATAAGCCGAAAGCAAACTTTTTCTTATACAGGTTACCTTGGTCATGGTGTTTTAGGAACTGTGGCATTTTCTTAATTAAAGATTAATGTGAGAAGGTTCACCCTACTGTGGGTGGTACCATCTCTGGGAAAATGCTGCTAGTGCTAAAAGAGAGCAGGCTGAGCAAGCCATGTGAAGAAAGCCAGTAAGCATCATTCTCTCCTGGCCTTTGCTTCAGTTCCTGCCTCCAAGTTCCCGCCCTGACTTGGCACCATAATGGACTATATATAACCTGTGAGCCAAATCAATCCTTTGATCAGTATTTTATCCCAGCAATAGAACACAAACCTGGATTGGTAGAATCAATATTGGGACCTGAACAGATGTCTCAGTCAGTTGTTGGACAGGCTCAGAGAGAGGCTGGCATGACTTCAGCAGGCAGGAAAAGTTCCCCAGAGGGTAGAGGACCAGACTTCACCAGAACCCACATCACCCATCTCTCCACATGCTAAAAAAATCACAGATAGTTTTTACTTTGAGGGAGGAGGAAATTTTGTGAGTGGAATACCTGGTATAAAGTTCCTGATGATTGAGAGTGTATGACATTTCTCTGTATAGACACTCAATCACAGAAATTACACTGGAGAGCCAAATATTTCCATGACTAGAAATCTATATACACTGAACTCTTTTTGTAAAGAAATGAGTGGACCTCACCAAAAAGCAACTTGGAATTTCCTCAGCACCACAAGTGAGTTTTAATTTGGATACAATTATTTATTTGTAAGATCTATTAGCAAAGAAAGGATCAACTCCCCCAAACTCCAACACAATGGGAAGCCATGGTATGTATGTTTATATCAGCATACTGGGACCTTTAAATGACCAGTTAAAAATTAAAATCTTAACAGAATTTGAGCTTGTTGATACCTGGAGGTCTTTTCTTAAATTACTCTAAATTCTCTGGCTAACATCTATATTAAGAGCAGTAGCATTTTTGATTAACATGTAATTGAGGTTTACATAAATGTTTTCATGGGACTGGAGAGATGGCTCATCACTTAACAGCATATACTCCTCTTGCAGAGGAACCAGATTTGGTTCTCAGCACTCATGTATGTCAGTCTGTTCATACCTGAGTATACCTCCAGCTCCTGCCTTATTCTGGCCCTAGTGAATGCTGCACTCAATTGCACAAACCCATTGCACAAATCCACTGGCACATATAAACAATTTAGAAATTTTAAAAAATCATTTAAGAATAAATGAATATATTTATATTCTATATATTCTGTGGTACCTTTTTTAGTGTTGGATATTGTAAAGGATGGGGAATCACCCTGCTCTTCCCAGTGAGATGGGATCATGATGAACTACATGAAGAATGGCCAAGGCCTTTATATAGAGGTTCACTAATGTGTAACCACAAAGCTCTGGGCAGAGGAAAGGGAATTTCACCACCTGAGTGAGCTATTGATCAACGAGTAAAGTCAGCAGTGACTGGACCATGAAACATCAGGGAGTCTCTGGAAGCTCAGGTGTCACACCAGCACCTTGAAGATCTCATTTCTTGCTGACCTGTCCATCATTGAGTGAAGTCAGCAGCATCTTTAGTGTGAATCATCATGAGCTACAAGAAACACCTTTGGAGGCACTTCATGTCCCACACAGCTCATCACAGCTATCCAGTCTGTTTTGTGATCTTCTTGCTAGCCATGACTGGCTTCATCTTTGTTCTCAGGAGCTGTGAAAAGCTTGCAGTGTTTGAGAGAGCCATCCATGAGTTTACCAGATGCCACTACCATGGCAAAGCCAAGTGTCTGGAGTGGTATGTGGCTCCTGTAGGTGGCAAGCCTGTCTCTCAAGATGTTCAGAGACTAACTGGCACCAATCTCTAGCTACAAAAGGCAGGAGAGGTGTGACAGAGGCCAAAAAGAATAGAAACTTCAGGAGATGGAAAACATGAGTCTTGACTTTGAATGTCACATCTACTGAGCCAAGACTTTCTGCATAATCAGGAGAGAATTATGAAACAGGCACCACATGGACCTTAGAAACTAAATGGAGACAAGCTAGTGAAGAAAGTCCAGATCAGAAGCATAGTCTGCCATGAGAATCCAATGCCTCTTCCTCTTAGCAACATAAGAGATGCTGACAGCTACTTAGAAGCAGCAGTTGGGGTATTCACGTCTCTCAAAACCTTTTAAACAAAGATGTATTATTTGTTAAAAAAATATTTATTTTTATTTTATCTATATAAATGTTTTGTCTGAATGTATGTCTATGCATTGTGTGTGTACAGTACCTACAAAAGCCATAAGAGGGCAAAGGATCCCCTGGAGCTGGAGTTAAAGATAGTTGTTAACTTCTATCTGGGCACTGAGAATTGAAGCCAGATCCTCTACAGGAGCAGGCTGTGCTCTTAACCACTGAACCACTCCTGCAGCCTCAGTTTATTTTTAATTATGTGTATGTACAAGTGTCTCTGTTTGAGAATGTACATGTGTGTGCAATTGCACGTGGAAGCAAGAAGAGGGTTTTGGAGCTCCTGGAGCAGGAGTTACAGGTGGTTGTAAGCAGCCCAACATGGCTGCTGAGAAGTGAACTCAGAGCTTCTAGAAGAGCAGTGATCACTCTTAACCACTGAGCAATCTCTCTGCCCCATTCACTCTCTTTTTTATTAACTTTCTGTTTGATTATTTAAGTGTATTAATTGTAGAATCTAATGCCTCATTGTGACAATTTTATACACACATATAATGCACGTTTATTATATTTAACCCCACTGCCCTCTTCCCTAACACTTCTTCTCTATCCTTGTTTTTATTTTCTTTTTTTTCTAGGTGGCACATATGATGTAGAAGCATGTGATGCTTACTTTTTGAATCTGGCTTATTTTGCTTAGCGCAGTAATTTTCAGTTCCATCTACTTTCCTCCAATCAATGTGATTTCTGTTCTTTATGGTTAAATGAATCCCTACTGTGTGTAAAGACCATATTTCTTTGTCCTCTCAATGCCTCATTACACAAGTTGGGCATTTAAGACAAAGGATTATAGTCAGAGAAACTACCAAGAAGGTTTCTATATTCATTTGTGGGTTATGATAGTGGATATGATGAAGTCTACCAAAGTCTCTTTTTCAAAAGTTTGAAGGAAGTCTGTGGTGAGATGGAATGAGCCATGAACACAGATAAAGTTCAGTGTTTTGGTACTACATTGTAGGAAGGTGTTTTATACTGGACTGACAAGATTTTGAAGCAAGAATCAGGAACCAGTGAAGGCCCAGCTGCAATTAATCTACAAACCGTTGGATGACCCCATTAACTGGGTTAGAGGCCTGCTGTGCTGGGTTAGAATCCAAAATTCTCTGTTTTCTTAAAACTAATTTTCTCTTTCTCTCTCTCTGTCTTGTTTGATATGTTTGCCTTTGTTGTCACCAATGAACCTGGAGTCTCCAAGCAATGGGTCAATGGGGCATGGGTGATGTCAATGGGGCATGGGTGATTTGCACTGTTCATTTCTGGGCATACTACACTAGCTCCATCTTGTTACATGGTGTGACAGTCAATCAAAATTGCAAACTTGACCAGGTTTGAAATCACTTAGGACACAAATCTGCAAAATTCTTTAAAACCAAATCTACTAATTTGAAAATTATTGATTTATTCTCCCCACTACCGGAGATCCCAACTTTGTTTCTCTCAGGCACAGCCTGGATGTTTCTTCTAGTCATTTCCTTCTGTGATTGGGTCATACAGATGAGGACCTTCTACTATTTACCTACTGTGGTAGAAACTCTGCCATGCTCACACTTCCTTCTTAATACTTTAATGGCTGAGATTTCCTTTTGACAACACCCTCTATTTCCCAGTAGACTCCTTGAAGTCGGGAGAGCTCACTCATTAGCTTTTGCCCTGGAGATGATGAAAGAAATTTCTAAAAGTCCCTCTAAGGAATTATCCCATTTGTCACTTCTTTTTTATCCATTTCCTTCTTAATTTAGGAATGTTTATGTGATACTAGGTGCAAAGTAGCCTTTTCGTGACAGTATTGAGGTAAGTCAACAGAGGGATGAGCTCAGAGACCCATGGGCTCTGTTGCAAAGCACATTCCCTGAACAGCTCCACACAGTTTGGGTCTCAGTTTACAGCCCCACTAGGTCATGTAAACCATAAATAATGAATGATAAAAATTCTTTATTTTTATTAGACTGTGAATTCTCAGTTATTTTTATTTATTTTATTCATTTGCTTTGTTGCCTACCACCTCTGGCACACAGGCTAGGAAGTAGGTACAGTGTACTGATCTGTTACTGATTCAGTCAGGGCTTGGGAGAAATACTATACTCCAATACCCATACTCCTATAGGTCTCAAAGTGCTGTTGGTTGCAGAATGCTTGACGCAGCTTCATTGTGTGGGGTGTATTCCCTCCTGTCCACAGAGGGAGGCTCCAACATGAAGCTTGGACTTTTAAGACCCACCAAGCTTTTGTCTTTGATCTGAACCACTCCTTTCAAAGGTTCTGTGGAAAAAGGAGTACAATTCAGCACTGGCGTTTCACAACTCTCCCTTGTCTCCCATTTCCATAAAAGGATGGCCCAGTCCAATTTTCAGAAGGAAATTGAAAACGTATCTCACTGACCTCAGGGCGTGATGGTAGAGAATGTTCAGCTAATGGGGGAAGCAGGAGGAGATTAATGGGTCTCAGAGGCAGAACATCCACACCAGCTCAGATGGCATCTCACAGAATGTGTGAATTGATGCTTGCTGTGTCCATCTGCACAAAAAAGTATTGGACAATCTTGACATTTCTTCAACTGAACATTGGTTGAGAGAAGAGTAATAGTCCAAGGGTCCATCGTGCCTCTTTGATGATTGAGACAATTCACCATTTTTTGGAGAAATAACTGAGACAGATGTAAATGTATCATTTTACAGAGAGTAAAATGGCCCTGCCATCTAAGTCACAAGAGAGCCCAGAAAGAGAGTGTATTCCCATGTTGGAAATACAGATCCATTTGCAACTGTGCCCAGAAGAGTAAATGGGGTTCATCATTCAGTCCTAGGATTCAGGTTTGGCATTCTCTAAGAATCAGAGGAACAGAGAAATGGGGTGGAAACATTCCAAGCTATCTAGACCTCCTTCAGACCGACATGGGTCAGGAGGGTGGGACATCCATAATTCCTTGGCAGAGAAAAGGTCTCCTGCTTCACATTGTACCCTAGGATGCAAGGATGTGAGAAGAGTTTGAGGTGTCTGGTGATGCTTCTTTCATGTATCCTGGCATTAGTGGAGCCTCCAAGTGGAACCATAGGGTAGGCCTGATTCAGGCTTTTCTCTGTCATTGTTCCTGTGTAGACACAGCTGCCTGACTCCAAGTGCAAGTTGCTTATGTGAAAAGACACTGACATTGCAAAGTCTTGAAAAGGTTTAAAAGTGAGAATAATGCATTAAGTCTTGGCTCTTAGATTAAATGTCTATGTGTCTATCCTCCCTCATCTCCCACAGCAATATGTTACATCAACTCCCTCTTGGGGTCATCCCTGAGAAATATGTACATAGAAGACAGTATCTAAAAGTCTTCACATTATTCAGGTGACTGTCCTGTGTGGCCTTAATGGTAAATTTGACACAACCTAGGATCATCTCATTGGATAGCCTCAGCTGAGATGTTTCCTAAATCATATCGTCTTGTGAGCATGTTTGGAGGGGATTGTCTCTATTGTTAATTGATGCAGGAGAGCCCAGCTCACTGTAAGTGGCTCAATTCCCTAGGCAGTGGTCCTGGGTTGTGTTGGAAAGCCAGCTGAGCATGACCCTATGAATGAGCCAGCATTCTCTATGGTTTCCACTTCCAGGTTCTTGCTTGAGTTGCTGCCCTGACTTCCCTCAGTGATGGACTGTGACCTAGAAGCACAAAATAAATAAACACTTCTCTGTGTCAAGCTACTTTTAGTCATGGTCCTTGACACAGAAATAGAACCAAACTAGAACAGTGACCACAAGAGGAGATGCCAGATCTGTGACAAACCTGCTAAAGTCAGTGTTGTGGAAACTGCAGAAGAAATTTCATTAGTGATGTGAAATAAAAGCCAGGCTTTCAGTCACAACTTATTTTTCTAAGCTACCAGTCCATCACTTCCATTGCTTTTTGAGCCCCATTCCATGCTCATTATCCTCTAGTTGAACAATAAACCCTCATGCTTTAGAGACATGCAAGGGGCCTTGTTAGAATACTTACTCTACCCCAGCTGGATCTGAAGCCTTCGCAATACAACACACAAAATCATAACAACACACAAAATCCCATAATGACCCTGGAAATTGCAACTTTTTCTTCCCACAGACCCTGTTTCAGTTGGATATGTTATTAGAACACAAAATGCATTTAGATTTAGTTTGAATTCCATGCATTTTGAGAATCTTAAACAAACAGAAAGCTTAGGCTTAGAGAGACAGCCTGTCCTTATCACTTTTCCCAGAATCCTCCTTACTATTTTGAGAATGCCCTGAAATGAGGAGCCTTCCAGACTCTTTATCTCTGAGCCCATGGGTGTCTGGGCAGGAAACTGAGGCTCTTTCCCAGGCCAAAAGTAAAAGGTACCTGAAGCCAAGAGGAAGGACCTGAAGTGGATTAACATTTTACAAGAGCAAGATTTTCAACCAAGAAGCACAACATCATAAGTTCTTAGCTCCCACTTAAACAACAGGATTCACTTTAATTCTTCTAAGTGTTAAATTTCAAATTAGAGTAGGGGAAGATGTACGTAGCAACTGTGCTCCTTTAGTCTGTTTATATTATGCACCTCTGGGCCAAGGGAACAGCCTTCATGTCACCTGAGGGGCAGATACTCCATGTGCTGGCGTCTGGAGAGAAGATGGTGCCAAGGCAAGGCTTGCAGAATCATTCATCTGGTTATCCTCTTGGCTGCCTCCCTCACCAGCATCCAACTCTACTGCCAGAGCCCATGAGCTGCCCAAAAGCATTGCAGCTTGATGCTCTGAGTGTTGCGCATGTTGGGAGCTGCCACATTGTCCTACCTGTGACCTGCATTTCCTTCTGTAATGCCCGAAAGCTAACTTTCCCTTCCAAGCTGGCTTCTTCTCAAAGCCAGTCAGTGATGCTGACTAAGTCAGAAGGCTCATTTCAGATTTTACTGCATGAAGATCCAAGTTCTTTCTTCCTTACTCCCTCCCTCCTCTCCTTCCTCCTTCATTTCCTTCCTCCTTCCACTCAGAGATGCTCCCAAGAACCTGGATCCTTTTTCACTCCCAGCACCAAGAGTGTGTTCTCCAATCAATCACTTCCATTCATCAATGATGAGATCAGACAGGTGCAAACACATCCATGGTATTTTGGGGTGTGAATGATTATGGTGCTGAGAACCAAGATCCTTCAATGACTTTGTAAAGTGAAGTTTAGAGGTTCCTCTGAGGACATCAGCAGAATCGACAACTTCCAGAAATGAATGTCTCCTTCTTCTCACTCAAAAGATGCAACGTGGAGGTAGGGCACTCTCTTACACAGTTGGCCCCAGCCTCCACAGCCTTACATAACAAGTTTGCATCATGTGAAAAGGGATATAGGATACAGGACACAAGGCCAGGAAGAGCATTCTTTTTCCAATGAGCTTCCATATGGGAGAGTCTGCTGCACGCTAACCCAGGAGGCCATCAATGTAGAAGATGAGGGTCACCAAAAAGGTCTTTAGAAAAGAGCTCTAGATTGATGGTGAGTGGCTTGAGGTCTGCATAGGTCTGGACTATCATGGGCATTAGAAATTAATGATCATATTTTCACAAGCGAGGCAGTGGAGTGAAAGAAAGGCACGTGACAAGGTGTCTGAATTCTTTGTCTCTCTATATCTGCACCTATGTTCAACATGTCTGTCTTATAATATAACATGGGTGGTTGGGGGAGGGAGAGGGTTTGAATAATAATATTTTTTTAGGATAAAATTACCTTTATTATAGTATCTTAAGCTTCATAATTTCGTTATTGAAACAAATTATTGTAGAAGATAATCTAACTCATACTGATTTAGGTAGAATGCACATTTTACCTAAATAATATTTTTGAGAAAATATAAATTTTGGCCTAGCCTCCCTTTCTGTTCCTAGTCTCCCTGCCTCTCTTTGTTTATCTCTTTGTCTCTATCTCTGCCTGTCTCTGTCTTTCTCATCTTTTTTTGTCTCCCTGAGGGTACACACATATCTTAGAGGAATGGGCACATCAGGCTGCTGCAGAAATAAACAAGCACCAAGCATCCTTGGCTTCCCTTCTCTATCAGCCCCAAGGATACAATTTGGCTGAATTCCCAGATGCAAACACTGACAGGGAGGCACTGGAGCTCCATAGTTATTTCTCTGTGGTTGAAAGAATTGGAACACAGTTCTGGAATCTAGCTAAATGCTGTATCACATTAAATAAGAATTAATAAGGAGGTTTACAGGTCCCTCAGGGGCATGTGGCAAGTGGAATATTTCTAATAGGTTTAATTGGGGTTGTATACAGGAGTCACTGGAGTGGGGGAGCAAGGCAGTTTGAGAGTGACCTGGTGGTAGGGAGGAACAGGTACAGGTTCCTGGGAAGCCACTCCCTCTTCAGTGGATGTGGCTTAGCCTGCTCCCCTTTGATTGAAGCCTAGATTTCTTCATCTTTAACAGCAGCATAGTAACAGATTTTTCTTTCCCAGCTGTTGCTACAATGGAGGTGGCAGGAGTTATAAACATTTTATAATACACTCCTAAAAACACACTGGGCCTTAGATAAATTATGGCTGCCGCTATTAACTGTTAGAACATTATTGCTACCGACAGGATCACCTGGTTAATAGGAGTCAGAGCTGGAATTTCAACTCATTTTGCCACTTCCTCAGCCTGTGATTCCTCCCCCCCCCCCCTGGCTGTAAACAAAGCCAGCATCCAAGCCTTTAGGGATGCTAAAGTGCTAGTAGGGATGAGGACAAGAGTGAGCAAGTTAAGAATAAAGTAATGACATCATGAGCAAAATCCTACCTTCTCAACTAGAGGCAGGACTTTGCACTCTCCCCTTCTATGACGGAACCTTATCTTGAGCTTGAGTGGGTCTTGTGCACTACTGTGAGCTCGTAGGTGCAGCTGCCCTGTTGTTTCTTTGTGGTACTCCACTGCCTCTTTTCTTACAATATTTCTTCCCTCCATTCCACAGTGATCTCTGATTCTCAGGAGCAGAGGTGGAATACAGATGCCCCACTTAAGGATAAACTCTTTTTTTTTTATATTTATTTATATTTATTTGCCTTGGTGTTTGCCTGGAACTGGGAACCAGAACTGCAGACAATTGTGAGCTGCCATGTGGGTGCTGGGAATTGAACCAAGGTCCTCTGGAAGAACAGTCAGTGTTCTTAACTGCTGAGCCATCTCTCCAGCCCCGGGGCTAAACTCTTATAGCCTCTTATTCTCTGCACACTGATCAGGTGTGCCTTTCTCTGTTAATTTCTATCATCTGCAAATGAAAGCACCTCTGGTCAATGTTTAGAGGTGCATTGATTTATGGGTATAAGGACAAATCATCAGGAGTTGGTTTAATACCATGTTCATCTAGCAAAGTCATGGCAGAAGGTTCTCCCCTAGGGCTTGTGACCTGTTTAGTCACATGTTCTTGGCTCTGTGAGGGTGTTAGGTATGGGTTCCATCTTGTGGCGCACAGCTTAAATACAGTCAGAAAGTCGTTCTTTTGGTACAAGCTATGAGAATATTCACTGGTAGACCAAAGACCTTTCTTTTACACCAAGATTTGAATGTTGGGGACACATTACAGCTTAGGAAGGAGACTGCAACTAATTCTTCTTCAACCAGTCAGAACTTTGGTGTTTGTTCTTTAAATGGTTTTAGGGTTGTAGCCATTGTAAAGTTCTTGAAGCAGAATCAAAACTCAGACTCAAACTAGACTGTCCTGGTTTGCATTCTGTATCCTCTTATAGAGGGGGCAGCATCCAGCAAGCAACAACATGCTTGTGCCTCAGTTTTTTCCTCTGTAATGGGGGAGGGTTATATAGTACCTTCCTCATAGGATTACTCAAAGAATTAAATGCATATACTCTTGTCAAGTTCTCTGAGGAAGGCTGGGCAAGTAGCAAGTGCTGGGCAAGGATAGTGATCATAAAATAATAATCTCCAAAATGAAAAAAGTAATGTAATATAGAGATTCAAATCATATAGGGCCTGTGTTACTCATTTTCAAACAAAATGTTATTAAAAGTTTAAAGCATTGTCATTGACTCCAAAAGCATTTTATCCCTTGGCACTTTAGACTGGATGTTCGGGCTCCCTGGAAAAATTGGAGCTTGCTGCTTGGGCAGCTACTCTCATTAATTTTAATACAGATGCAACTAACTTCTATCACAAAATGTGAAACATAGTTTTTAATTTGCTCTTCTGGCTCCTGCAGGACTGAGGTGACATGCTGGAAAATATATCAGTTAGATTCATTTCCCAGGAAGAAATATCAAACCTCTGTTAAGCAGGTCAGTGTAGGAGCCCAGACATTGAAGGTGACCCCAAAGACCACAGTGCTTAATGGCAATTGTAGGAGGAAGCAGTGTAATCCTTGGATACAGCCATAGGCTATTGCTCAGAGGTGGCTGGGAATCTCCAAAGTGTCCCAGCAAAAAGAAAATGGTTGGAGCTTGGGAAGGATTTGGCCACTGTTGTAGAATGTAGTCTTCTAACCAAAATGGCCAACACTTTCATAAGATCAGCAATGCTCTCTTGCCAGCATCCATCACTTTACCCCCTACCCCCGCTCTTTCTGAGGTTTTAAACCAAACAGTATTCTATTCCAAAGAACACCATATAAATCTATCAAAGAGTGACTTTTTGGCTCAACTGAAATACAATTACAGCCTGTAAAACATTAATGATAATTACATAATCATAACTAATACTCAGACAGTGTTAAATTTGCTGATTGCTTCAAAATGTGCTTTATTGTAGCCATTTTATTTGAATCAGCATGAAAAATAATAAAGAAAAAGAAAGTCCTCATACTGTCTTTGGCTGGTGAGGCAGCTTCAAAGAAACTGTTAAGGATACCTACTTTCCCTTATTTTCTCTGGATACTTGCTCAATGGAAACCTGACTTAGGAAAGGAGAGACAGCTCAGCAATTAAGAACACATGATACTCTTTCAAAGGACCTGTGTTCAGTTCCCAGAACTCATGTCAAGTGCTGTAACTCTATCTTTGGGCAATCTAGCCCCCTCTTCTGGCCTCCAAAAGTACTGCACACACACACACACACGCACACATACACACACACACACATCAAAATAGAATAAACTTTTTTTTTTTAAATAAGAAAACCTGCTTTGTTTATCTGGTGTTATCTCTCACTTCTGGAATTGGCTCCTTGTATCTCAGAAGTGTGTCGAATGTACTAGTTTGTAGAGGATATTCTCTGCTACTCCATAGATTGTTCTGGAAGCTTACTTGGGTTTATTTCTGGTTTTTAGGCAAGGCGACTTCATCAGCTGTGCTGTCCTTCCTGTTGGATTTCTTCTGAAAATAGAAATTTAAGTTTGTTCAGTGAGGATCTCATTGGCATCTCCACTGTCCATCACATAACACTTCAGCACCCTGGATAATCATCATCCTGGACCACATGTTCATTGAGGTTTTTAGACTGTGATTTTCTGATTTTTATTACTTCTTCTGCAGAAGGAGATAGAATACATTCATCTGAAGTCAAAAGTCCCTATCCCACCTTTTCAAATTTATAAGTTAAGTTGGTTAGAGTGACAATATGCTGTATTTAATTCCAGCAGGCTTATCTTTTTGAACCCTTGTTCCCAAACTGGTGATACTGCTTTGCCAGATTGTAGAGCCTGTGGGACAGCGTGTCTGGCTGCAGGCAAAGGTTACTGAGGGGGGCAGTCTTTGAGTTTTATAGTCATCTTACACCATTCTGTGTCTTCTGACTCACCAAAAATGTGAACAATTTGTGAAGGCATAGATTTACCTATACAATACTTTATCTTAGGGAATGACCAGTTTTCTAGAACATCTAGTGCCTAAGGGCAAGGCCTAGGTCTAAGAAGAATCTAGGAAAAATTTCAGGAACTTGCCTGACAGCCAATACATTCAAAACTTGCTTTCATGCTGAAAGTTTAACCAATAGTTTCCAAGAATTACTCTACCACATACCCCTTTACCAAGTCCTGAAATACCAAGATGTGTAACATGTAACACCCCACTTACAAATATTGTCTTTAAAAACTTTCTCACCCCCTAAGCTTGGGGCCAAATTTCCTCTGCTACATCAGATAGTGCTTTACAATCTAGCAAGTTCTTTAAGAAAATGAAAGGAAGTGATGCATATACTATGTTTTATTGTATGAATTCTAGTTGGTATTTAATGAAAACCCAGAGCCAGATATTGGAGAAAAGCTGGTATATCAGAGAGAACCACAGTCACTTCTCACCCAGCCAACTTCTCAGGATAACAGGGTAAATGCGGTCTTCAGGAGTCCCCCCACCTGGCAGGTTGCTCCTTGAATGTCTGTCTTGCCTTCCTTAAATATCTTCTCTGCCCAGTTATTTCACTTCCAGGTTCAACTCTCCATTATAATCCTAGAATTAGGATTAAAGGTGTGAGCTACTGCTGTTTGGTTGTTAGGACTTGAACTCACAGAAACACAGAAAGATCTCTGTCTCCTGAGTGTGATGTGAGTTACCCACTCTCTGACCTTCATGACTTGATTGTGGGTTATTCTGTTCTGTGATATTACAGACTGATTTTATTAAATATAAAATATAACACCACAGTATTTTGGGAAAATAAACTTTTGTATGGTTTCCTTCCTGTCTCTCTGCTCTGAGCCAGCTGCCAGTCCTCTACTGAGTGGTAGCTGACATTCTGTCTGCTCTGACAGGTCTTGGTTCCTCCATTCTCGGTATCCTTGGGGTTAATTTTCTTTTTTCTTTTATCCTGCTGGAAAGACCCCCCCTTACTCCTCTTGCTCCAAGTGGTCCCTGCTTCTCACAGCAGGATGTCTTTCTTTTAGACACCTGGGCTATGGATCATATCTTCTTTATTTCACAATGACAGATAGTTCCAGGGTGAGTGGCAGAGAAGAGGTTAAAATCCTAGCTGGATTATTTGTAATAGCAAGAACCTGGAAACAACCTAGATGCCCCTCAACTGAAGAATGGATTAACAAACTGTGGTACATCTACACAATGGAGTACTACTCAGCAGTAAGAAAAAATGAAATCCAAAAATTTGCAGGCAAATGGATGGATTTGGAGAATATCCTCCTGAGCGAGGTATCACAAACCCAGAAAGATAAGCAGGGGATGTACTCACTCATTAGTGGACTCTAAACATTAACAACAACAATAACAAAAAAGCAAAGCATGCCCAAGCAAACCACAACCACTGAACAGCTTAGGATCTGAAACACCTTGGACTGACCCCTTGGATCCCACTCCCCCTAGAGGAATACCTGACTTAGTCTTGATGTTGGGGGGAGAAAAGTGGATTTGCCAGGAGTGGAGGCTTAACTAAGCAACATTGGGACCTTGGGATTGCCTGCCCATGGAGGGCATGGGGAGATGTCGAGAAGACAGAATGACCTGATGTGGAGGGAGGGGGAAGGGACCTTGATTAAGGATATACAGGGATAGAAAATGTGACTTCTTTATTCATAATAATAATAAACAAGGTTTAAAAAATCCTAGCTGGTTACATAATCAATTGATAATTTGCTGCCAAATGTCTGACATCCTGGTTCCCCAGACATAGCAACAGTGGCCTAGATGAAACCCAAACACTGTGGCTATAATCTCTCCCCAGGATTTCCATGCGTACTGTTCCCTTAGCCTTGATCCCTGGAGATTCCTCTTGGCCTACTCATAGCCTTCAAAACTCTTCCCTCAACACACCCCGATATTGATTTTCTGAAGTTGTCCCTGATTCAATCTTGTCAGATTATCAACATTGTTCTTTACCCACTTAGTCCTAATTTGCTTTAAAGGTAAGCATTGTAATTTGGTGTCTTTACATTGACTTATTTCCTGGTTATTTGCAAACTCTTAGAACACAAAATCCAAGAAGGAAGTTTCTCAATGAAAGGACCCATCTATCCAGAGAGTATTGGAGACAGCAATTGATTAAGCAGTGTAGGTGACGACTTCTCAATTGGTTAAAGAGTTAGAGTGAATATTTCTCAGATACCGTTTTCTGCCACATTTATCTGATGGGACTGACTTATGTTGCTGGGATCAGGAAAGAAGACAACAGAGAACAGGGTTACACAACCATTGTTAATGTGCCTGAGTCTTCTCTAGCTGACTTTCAAGGAAGCCGAGGAGAGTTCATTTCGACTGAAAACATATTTGAACAGCATGAGGAGCCTTAGAGAGTGAGGGAAAATCTCAGAGCTTCTAGTGCAAAAAAGTAATTGGGGAAACGGTTTATAGGGCTGAACAGTTTCTTCAAGGTGATGCAGCTAGTAGAGTCAAATAGAACCATTTCTTACAACACAGCTGGAGACAAAAACCCAGGAAAAATGGATTCTATTACTCCCCCTAAATAACAGATGGTCCATACACTAAAATCGCTGAGAATCAAAGCCAGCGTACTGCCTGTTCTGTGCTAAACAGCCTTGAGATGGGGCCCATTTTCTTGTTCCTTTATTAAATACCACTCATAATAAGCTCAATTTATCTGCTTGCTCCAAAGAATGAAGAAGTAAAATTTGAAGGGAAACCAAAGCAGCGTACTTATGGTGATGTATGTGTTTCACCTTGAGATTCTCCAGGATGCTTGCAGCTGTGTGTCCACCAATCCACATTGTCAAATTCCTGCCTTGGGTATGTGGCAGTCCTGGTAAATGCTTTGTAAACCTTCCTGACCCTTGCCATGTATCAGACTCCATCACTTTAGAGGATGTCATGTTGGATCCAGAGATGAAACTATGAACTGTGCATTGCATTGACTTTCTAAGCTTAGCTGATTAACACAATTTACTAAAGCTACCATTGGTCCTTGCTTCTGACACACAGGCTCACAGGTTCTGGATTGGGAACCAAAGGTCCACACTTTCAATTCATGTTTTTTTCCATCCATCCTTTCTTGGTGTTACAGAATAGTTAGCTCATGTCTTTTTTCCTCAGACAAATCTTTAAAAGATATTTGTGAATGGAGAGCAACCAGGTTATTGCCTTTAAAACATCTGGGATAGACACCTAGGTTCCCAGTAGAAACTGCAGAGATGAATCAAGATATTCACCACACACAGTTGTAGAAGAGACGGGGGAGGTGTTGTCTATTTTTATATCAGTTATACAAAGCATGAATGCAGGAAGCAGGCTGTCTTACTGTGCTATTCAAGCTAATACATTAGTGAGAAGTTGACTTACTTAGATGTGATAGAAAAACTTTAGGTACTGGTGTGTTTGACTGTGGATGATGTGGATTTTGCAAAGGAAAATTAAGATTCTTTTTAAAAATAGCATTTCTATAAATTCTTTCATAATTGAAGGCAATATGTTTTTATAATGTTCATCTTTTCCTCTCTACCCTTCATTCCACATCCACCCAACTTATCTCTTTTTTACCTTCTTTGAGTCTAATTTGCAATGTGCAATTTCTCTTGGGTGTGGGGACTGCTCTGGAGTGTGGTCACTCTGCTAGGGGCTACATAATCAAAGAAAACTGGTTCTCGTTTTCCCAGAAGAAATCAAATGTCAATACCTCCTCAGCTGTGTGTTGGACTTCATGGCCACCTTCTCACACCTCATGCTGAGACTTTGTCTGCCTTGAGTTTACACATGTTTTGTGAGTGCTTTTACAATCACTGTAAATTCATACGTAAAGGTGCCATGCTGTGTCTAGAGAATAGTTTTCTGGATATTATCTATTGCCCACTGGTTCTTTCAGTCTTTCTTACCTCTTCTTGATGATCCCTGATGCCTGAGGAGAGGTGTTGTAGAATATTATTTTAACATGTGTTACTTTTGTTTATGTGGCATTTGTTTAACTCTGTGAAGCTGTGCCTGTCTAAAACACCTGGTGGTTTAATAAAAAAACCGAACAGCCAATAGCAAGACAGGAGATAGAAGAGGCTGGCAGCTAGAGAGAATAAATAGAAGAAAAAATCTGAAAGAAAAAAACAAGTAGCCAAAAGAAAGGAGGAGGAATCCAGGGGCCAGCCACACAGCTGTCCAAGCATCAAGCCACAGAGTAAGAAACAAAGAAAGGTATACAAGAATAGAAAAGGAAAAGCCCAGTGGCAAAAGATAGACAAGATAATTAACAAACTGTGGTACATCTACACAATGGAGTACTACTCAGCAGTAAGGAAAAATGATATACTAAAATTTGCAGGCAAATGGATGGACTTGGAGAATATTCTCCTGAGCAAGGTATCACAAACTCAGAAAGATAAGCAGGGGATGTACTCACTCATTAGTGGTCTCTAAGCAAACAATCAAGAAAAAAGCCAAGCATGCCCAAGCTGCAAACCACAACCATTGAACATCTTGGGAACAGAAACACACGGGCCTGGACTGACTCCTCGGATTCCACTCCCCCTAGAGGAACACCTGACTCACTTTTGAGAGAGGGGGGAGAAAACTGGATCTGCCAGGAATAGAGATTGAACTAAGCAATATTGGGTCAGTGGGACCATGGGACTGTCTGCTGCCTGCCCAGGGAGGGGATGGGGAGTTGTGGAGAAGAAAGAATGACCTGATGTGGTGGGAGGGGGAAGGGACCTTGAATAAGGATATACAAGGATAGAAAGTGTGACTTCTTTGTTCATAATAATAATAATAATAATAAAACCATATCACTGTACAAAAACAAAAAAATATACATTACAGTTATCTATACATGAATTGTAGACATTTTTGTATATTAGAATGCCTTATGACTATTTGTATATGTCTTATACATTAGGCTAATTGTGTTATTAATGGCGTCCAGTGTTCCCTCTTGTTCTTTTGGCTTCTATCCCATGAGGACACAGCTTCCAAGGTGCTATCTTATGACTGGGTTGTCACAGGGTACCAAAGCTGACTGCAAATTGACTTTGGGTGTACCATCACCAGAAATGAGGGAAATAAATATTTATTATACCTTGGAGTAACTATAACCAAAGAAGTAACAGACCTATTTGACAAAAATTTTAAATCACTGAAGAAAGAAATTGAAGAGGATATCAGAAAATGGAAAGCTCTCCCATGTTCCTGAATAGGTAGGATCAACATAGTAAAAATGGCAATTCTACCAAAAGCAATCTACAGATTCAATGCACTGCCCATCAAAATCCCAACACAATATTTTTTGGACCTTGAAAGAACAATACTCAATTTCATTTGGAATAACAGGAAAGCCAGGATTGCCAAAACAATTTTACTCAACAAAAGAACCTCAGGAGGTATCACCATCC
>PVIH01001766.1:44890-108446 GCA_004025045.1 Sigmodon hispidus | reverse complement strand
ATAGCCTGGTACTGGCATAAAAACAGACTTGTGGACCAATGGAATAGAATTGAGGATCCAGACATTAACCCAAAAACCTATGAACACCTGATCTTTGACAAAGAGGTCCAAAATATTCAATGGAAAAAAGATAGTATATTTAACAAATGGTGTTAGCATAGCTGGATGGAAGTGTGTAGAAAAATGCAAATAGATCCGAGCCTGTCACCCTGCACAAAACTCAAATCCAAGTGGATCAAAGACCTCAAAATAAATCCAGCCACTTTAAACTTGATAGAAAAGAAAGTGGAAAATACACTTCTACGAATTGGCACAGGAGACCACTTCCTAAATATAACACCAGTGGCACAGACACTAAGAACAACAATCAATAAGTGAGATCTCCTGAAGCTAAGAAGCTTCTGTAAAGCCAAGGACACTGTCAATGGGACAAAATGACAGCCTACAGAATGGGAAAAGATTTTCACCAACCCTACAAGTAATAGAGGACTGATCTCTAAGATATATAAAGAACTCAAGAATCTAGAGCCCAAAACCTTGAATAACCCAATCAAAAAATGGGGTTCAGATCTAAAAAGGGAATTCTCAGCAGAAGAATTGCGAATGGCTGAAAGGTACCTGAAAAAGTGCTCATCATCTTTAGCCATCAGAGAAATGCAAATCAAAACAACTTTGAGATACCACCTGACACCCATTAGATTGGCTAAGATAAAAGACACAGAGGACAGCCTATGCTGGAGAGGATGCTGAGCAAGGGGAACACTCCTCCATTGTTGGTGGGAGTGTAAGCTTGTTCAGCCACTTTGGAATGCAGTATGGCGGTTTCTCAGAAAACTGAGAATCAATCTCCCCAAGGACCCATCAATACCACTTCTGGGTGTATACCCTAAAGAAGCACAGTCACATTCCAAAGACATTAGCTCAACTATGTTCATAGCAGCATTATTTGTAATAGCAAAAACCTGGAAACAACCTAGATGTCCCTCAACTGAAGAATGGATTAACAAACTGTGGTACATCTACACAATGGAGTATTACTCAGCAGTAAGAAAAAATGATATCCTAAAATTCACAGGCAAATGGATGGATTTGGAGAATATCCTACTGAGTGAGGTATCACAAACTCAGAAAGATAAGCAGGGGATGTACTCACTCATTAGTGGACTCTAAACAAACAAACAAACAAAAGCAAAGCATGCCCAAGCTGCAAACCACAACCACTGAACAGCTTGGGAACAGAAACACCCTGGACTGACACCTTGGATCCCACTCCCACTAGAGGAACACCCGACTTACTCTTGAGGGAGGGGGGAGAAAACTGGATCTGCCAGGAGTGGAGACTGAACTAAGCAATATTGGGACAGTGGGACCATGGGACTGCCTGCAGCCTGCCCAGGGATGGGATGGGGATTTGTGGAGAAGAAAGAATGACCTGATGTGGTGGGAGGGGGTAGGGACCTTGATTAAGGATATACAAGGTTAGAAAGTGTGACTTCTTTGTTAATAATAATAATAATAATAATAATAATAATAATAATAATAAAAAGAAAAAGAAAAGATAAGAAAAGCTGGCTAGAAACAAGCCAAGATAAGGTCAGGCATTCATATTAAGAATAAACCTCTGTGTGTGATTTATTTGAGAGCTGGGTGTCAGCGCTCCCGAAAGATTCCAAACCAACCAACAATAGAAAAGAGTATAATGTGTACATTCCATTTAGGGTGAAACATTTCACACTTTATCAATCTGTTCTTTCTTGCCAGTTTAGGGTCTTTGCATTAATTGCCATCTACTGCAAAGAGAAGCTTCACTGATGAGGGATAAGAGGTATTCTGATCTATGGTACAGAGAAAAGTCAATGGGAGTCATTGTAATGCTGTTTCTATTTAATTTCTATTTAGCAGACTAGTAATAAATACTAAGCTCTCCTCAAGGGCCCATGACTTATATACCCACAGGTTCTTGCAAAGTTTTGAAGCATGAGAGCCCATGACTTCTAGATAAATGTGGATAGTACATTCTAAATAATGATGACTGAGTGAGAGGGTGAGTTCTATGCACGTTGCTATTGGGAAATCATATAGCCATGTGTTTAACTTGTAAACACATACTCATCAGCAATGCAACTACATGGATACAAAATTTGTGCACCAGCACTGTCAGAGAAATTCAAACCAAAACTACAGAAATTAATGGTATTTGGCCAGGATGTGTGGACAAGGGATATATTATATGCCATTTGTGATAGCGTAAATCCATAGAACCTCTATGGGAAACTGAATTGCAGCAATTTTAACAACTGAAAATAGAATGGATGTGAGTGATGAAGTAATTCCTTTTCTGGGTGTAGATCCAGAGGAGATGAAATCATTGTGTCAAAGAGACATCCCCATTCCCGTGGCGAGTGAAACATTGTTCATGATAAGCAGAGTATATTCTATTTGTCTTTCTGTTGCTGTGATAAAACATTCACCCAAAGAAACTTAGGACATTTAAGGTTTATTTTAGCTTACAGATCACACAGTCTTTCAATGAGAGGAGTCAAGATAGGACCTTGATGCCGGGCCTGCTTACTAACCCATACAGCATTACCTTATTTCATAGGTAACATATGACTTATTTTATAGCTAAGAAGTACATCAGGAAACATAGAGGATTTTGCTTGCTGAACAACAGGTCATCTTATACTCAGCTATCTTTCTTACACAGTTCACAAACACTTGTCTAGAGAATGATGCTACTCAGAGTGGGCTGGGCATTCCTACTTCAATGAACAATAAAGACAATATCTTCAGACATATCCATAAACCAATCTCTTCTATAAAATTCCTGACTAAGCCTCTCTTCCCATATTAACTCTACATTGCTTCAAATTGATAGCCAAAATTAACCACTGTCTTTCCTAGGAATGGACAGCCTATTTCTTATTGTTTGTGATCTAAATAATACAGTGTGCTGAGCATTTGTACAGCACTTATATCACATTAGGAATGAAGTCATCCAAGGATGATTGGAGTACACAAAATGATGCATACAGCTTGTATGCAAATTCTGCAGCATTTTAATAGGGGACACAAGTATTCTCAGACTTCTGGGGAAGGCTGCTAAACTGGTATATAGAGATATGAAGGCTATCTACATAAAAGCAGAGAAGGGTAAAATTAGAGGTAATTGTCTGGAACTTGTAATAATTTTGTGTGGGGGAGGTTCTTATAGAGAGCTGGGTACAGCCACGCCTTAAAGATGGCGCTGGCTTCCACCCTCCACCTTCCTGATGGTGAGTGCTCTCAGTGATAAACAACTCCATAATTGGCTAAGGCTAAGAATCTGGCTTGCTTCTACGTACCTGGGCCTATCGGTAGTGCCCACTTGGCGTACTAGGGTTGGCTGCCCAGAGGCTATTTAGGCCATGAGCAGGTTTCCCAGGGGTCAGAAGAAGATTGTTCAAGGTTCCTGAATAAACTGCTGAAAGAAGAGCTCAGTGTTGTGTCTTCCTTGCTGGTTGAGGTGGTCGTGGCAGTTCTGAGAGATGAGTGTTTCCTGTGTAGGGGGTATGTTTCCATGTGTGCATGGAAGGGCATAGGTCAACCTCAGATGGTTTTCTTCATATGTGACCCACCTTGTGTTTTGAGTCAGGGTCTCACACTGAGTCTGAAACTTTTTTATTCCTGTTGGCTGTCTTGCTAACAAGCCCCAGGGACCTGTCTGTTTTCATCTCCCCAGTGTTGGGATTACAAACATGTACCCCTATACTCTGCTTTTTATGGGGATTCTAGGGGCTGGAACTCGGGTCTTTACACTTGAATAACAAGCATTTTATCTTCTACCAAGACCCTAAATTATAGTAATTCTCCACAATAAAGTCCTATGTATTAAAATAAAACTTGCTCCTGTCTTGGCGTACTTCCAAAGAGACTCATCCTGTTTGTTTCTGTTTTATCCCTAATACAGCCATTCCTTTATACCCAATCTTTTACTTTACCCATTCATTTCCTTTTCCCCTCTCCTTCATCCTTTCTTATTTCTCTTCTTTCTCCATCATCCCTCCTTGAGCTTTAGGGATCACTCTTGAATCTCTTGCTCCCTAAGACACAGTCTTTAACTTGGTTGTGTTTATTTGTCTCTGTGCTTACTATTTATTCACCATCTCCCCATCTTAAATATAAACTTAATAAGGCAGTGTTTGCTTTCTATTTTGGTCCATATCAAAAGCACTCAGTTGGCAGAATGAGGTTTATTGTGCATTTACCATCCAACAGTTGATTTATTGGACATCTCTCTTTAGGATGGCTCTAGTGCAAATAAAACAAGCCCAGCTCCTTTGGAGAATGGAGTCTGATTCTCATGCCAGCCATGAACTCGAAATTTCCACTCAACTGAGGCAGAGGGCATTAGCAATTTTCAATCTCCTTGGCATGCTTAACTCCTTCAATATTTTATTATAATGAAAGAAAATATCCAAGCCAAATCTTTCAAAGCCGATGTTGGGAGTCCTCTGTGCTTGAGAGATTGGTTCCTGAATGTGAGACATTTCCAATCTGTTAGCTTCACTTCCTTAAACACTTCTAAGTCCATTTCTCTTTTAAGTAGTTACTATTGACTTTTCATTATAAAAATCATGATTTTGCATTCTTCAACATTTCCAACACAGTCTCAGCATAGATTTGCCTTCTACCATTTCTACCAGGATGGTGACACTGATTATATAAAAATTTTGTGTCTACTTATTATTTCATAAAGACAGTTTGGGACACTTATAACTGGTATTTTTATCTAATTAGTCTTTTTGTACCTTTTACCATCCTTATCATTCAATATAATAAAAAGATAGCATATCTGATTCTTGTTTTAATTCTTTAGTATTTGCCATATCATCTTGTGCTCTGTAAGTTTTTAATGTAATTTTTAAATTTTAAATATTTTACAGTTGATATGGGGTTTGAGAGGCTGGAACTTGTGTGATAAAAAAAAACTATTGGCATTTCTATCTAATGGAGGCATTTTCTAAAAAGTCTAGCCCCAGGGCCTGCAGACACAGGGCTCAGTGAGTAAAGGTGCTTGCTACCAAACCTGATTACATGAGTTTGAACTCCAGGACCTACATGGTAAGAGACCTGACTTCTGCAACTTGTTCTCTGCCCTCCACACACAAGTTGTGATATGTGCATGCTTATGTGCACACACACACACACACACACACACACACACACACACTGTAGTTTAAATTTTTAAAAAAGTAATTGATATATTTGTATGAAACTGGGTGAAGTAGCACAAGCCTGCTATCACAGCTACTCAGGACTCTGAGGCAGGAGGATCACAAGTTCAAGGCCTTTGTGAATGACAGAATAAATTTATGGCCAGCCTAGACAACTTGGTGAGACCCCTTCTCAGAGCAAGTGATAAAAAGAGTGCTAATAGTATAGCTCAATTTTAGAGCACTTGTTCAACATATGCAAGACTTCTGCAGCATCAAAGAAATTTATATAAAACTGCTAGAAGGTGAACAAGCAATAATAAAATAAGCCAAGAGGAAAAACAACATAAAATATCAGGTAGTAACACAAAAGAGCTAAGCTAGAACCAGGATACAGGAGAAGGTGCAATACTGGGTTTATTTGTCTAATCCTGTTTAATAGGCAGCCTATGTAAGTGATCTGAAGAGGAAATAATTGTCAGTGGAACAAAATCCTTCAAAAACTCTTACTGGACTGAATTGCTACATGTTTTAAGTGGCTGTAAAAGATGAACTTTAAGGGTCTAATATCTATGCTATCAAATATTCCTCCCAAATCAATTTTATTAAGTAAAATACAATAATTCAATTACAAATTTAACTGAACAAACAAGCAGTTCAAAGCATGTAACAAAAATGAATTTTATTTTAAAATATTTTCATTAAGTTAATAAGGCAATTAGAATTAATATTTTAATTTTTAGAATTCATTCAGATCACATTATCTCCACTTAAGTAGCTAATAGGTGTTCTAAGAATAAAATTAGTAGTTTGTCAACTGCCTAAGGTTTAAATGCTGGGTAAGTATGGGTTTATTACTATGATAAACAAAGTATGTTAATTTTCTATTAAAGTTTAGAATTATGCTATTCTTAACCCTGGTGTGATGGTTTGAAAGAAAGTGGCATCTAAAGGGAGTGGCATTATTAAGAAATGTAGCTTTCTTGGAGTAGGTGTGGTCTTGTTCGGGGGAGTGTGATACTGTGGAAGAGGGCTGTGAGATCTAATATATGCTCAAGACATGCCCAGTATCTAAACCACTCCCTGTTGCCTGTGCAAGGATTAGCACTCTCAGCTACTTCTCCAGCACTGTGTCTGCTTGCACACCACCATGTCTCACCATGATGATAATGGACTAAACCTCTGAAAGTATGAGCCACCCCCAAATGAATTTTTTTTTTAATAAGGCTTGCCATGGTCATAGCATCTCTTCACAGCACTAAAACCCTAAGATATCTGGATAGATTTTTAAAGGTTGTGTTATGTTCAGGAGGACATGGGGCAGGCATTGACTCTTTGATGTTGGGTTTGCAAAAATGTCTCTGTGTTCCAGTTCAAGAGAGAACCTATTTTAATGCTGGGGATAAAACTCCAAAAGAAAGAAGAAGTTCAGGTGTTGAGTTTGTGACAGTTGGTCTACAAAAATACCACTGCAGTTTCGCTCCTCACAGTGTCTTATTCAGAGAACCCTTGGCAAGAGGGAAAAGTGTGAGGTAAAGAAGACCAAGAGCCAGAGAAAGTACCAACAATATCAGTAAAAACAGCTCTGTTTAATCATGAATATACACATGGGGGTTACAATCAAATCAGTCCCCCATTAATTAAAGTGAATTTGTTTTTTTTCTGAATTTAGAATTGGTATGTTAAGGGTTGGTGAAGCTTCATGGTGTGTACCCTGAAATAAATACATCCTACATTTGACCCAAGAGAAATTCAATGTTTGCCTCATAGGTTTGCAAAGTTGTGCAACCAAGACCACAATTTAACATAAAAACGTTTGTCAACAAATGATAGGATTCATTTCAGACCCCATTGTTTCCATTACATGATAATCACTGTGATCATTTGAATAAGAATCACCTACAGCTGATTGTGTTTGAACATTTTGTCTCCAGCAGAGCAGATGGCAGGTTGGGGAGGTTATGGAAACTCTATTTGGAGCCTGATTGGAATTTTGCCACTTGTGGGGTTTGGAAGCTCATAGCCTCATTCTAGTTCCATTTTGTGCTCTCTCACTCTCTGTGTGTCTGTCTGTTTCTCTCTCTGTCTCTGTCTCTCTTTCTCTCTTTGTGACTGTGTTTCTATCTCTCTCTCTCTCTGCCCCCTCCCTCTCTGAGTGCTTGTGGATAAGATATGAGCCCTTAGCTTTCTGCCTCTTGCTACCAAGCTTCATCCTGCATGATGAACACTTCTCTTTCTAGAACCAGAAGCTAAAACAAAAGTTTTTCTTCCATCATGGTATTTGATCACAACAATGGAAAAGTAGCTATGACAATCATTATTGTGTTTCTTCCTCTGCAGTTTCTTATTCTGGATATCATGGAAATAGAATCCAATGACAGGTGATTCTTTGAGTGAGCTTGGCTTCTTTCAGTTAACACAGTGTTCTCAAGTCTCACCCACATGAGAACATGTTAGCTTTTAATTCCTTTTAGTGGCAAATAGTACCACTTTTTAAAAACAGATTGGTCTGTTACCTTGTAATCATTCAGTAAACATTTAACTTTCTACATGTTCAGTTAACAATGTGCTGTGAAGATCTGTGTACTGCTTTGTGTAGGTTTTTTTTTGTGTGTGTAAGTATATTTTTAAGTATACTTCCTTTATCTTCTTTTCACACATGTTTTTGTGGGGTGTATATGGATACATGTTCACAGATGTGTGGTTACAAAAATGTAAGCAAGTGTGTGTGTGTGTGTGTGTGTGTGTGTGTGTGTGTGTGTGTGTGTGTAAGCTCAAGGCTATTACAGGGAACCTTCCCCAATTTTTCTTCTTCCTTGTATTTTTTTTGAAGTAAGGTCTCTCAACCCAATCCAGAGCTCCCCAATATGGATGGTCTGACTAGCTAGCTTGCCCCAGGGATCCTTGGTGTATACCTTCCAGGGCTGGAATTATGGGTAGGCTGTAAGAACCATTAATTTGTATTCTAAAGATCTAAGTTTGGGTCCTATGTCTTATGAAGCAAGCACTTTTACTGATAAGACATCTCCTCAGTTGTATAACTATTTTTTAAGTAGCTTTTCTACTGTCATGACCGAGGTATGTGCAATTGTCCACCATGGTCAGGTTTTGCTTACAGTAAGCTAAAAATTATTTTAATATTTTTAGTTGATGGACATCAATACAGTTCAAGTATTTATAATAAGCAGATGGATTGTTCACAAAATTGCATCAAAATGGAGAATTCTATTTTCATTTTCTGGACACTTTTTAATGTTGAGAGTGGAGAATATTGTTAGACATAATTGAAATCTCTGCCCAATTGTGTCATTGAATAATGAAATCCCTCTCATGAATCCAGACTTGGTAATATTTAATTTAAAATATTGTGATGATTCATTCATTTGGTTTTGTGCCTTCTAATTATCGTCAAACATTGCAACAAAAAGATGAATTTTCTGTGAAAATGAAGCCTCAAATTCAATGACAAATAAAGAACCAAAATTCAAAGCATGAAGGCCTTTGTTCATTGAAATTTGAGGTGAACTGAGGTTTTCCACAGAGCAACAAGGCTGTCCCAAGGACCCAGTGTCCATGACAATTTTCTCCAAATCGCAGTCCCCATTAGCTCTCTACATTTCAGAGGTGGTACAAAGCACCTAGAAAACACTGAGATAATGAAGGAATGATGTGAATAAATTCCTACCAATCATCTTGATGGTGGGACCTTGATTTTCTAGACAACATATCTCTGGATATCTCTATGGAAACATTTTGAGAAATGTTTAAGTGAAATGGGAGGAACCATGTCTAATGTGGGCATCACTATCCCATATGCTAGGGTCCCAGAGTGAGTGAAAAAGGAGAGAGCAGCCATCAGTATTTATCTTTTTCTGCTGCTTGGCTGTGGATGCAATGTGACTAACCACTTCACACTCCTACTGCCATGTCTTCCCCACGGGAGCAGACCAAATGCTCTCCAGCTGGGAGCCCAAAATATACTCTTCCTTGAATTGTTTTTGTTTACTATTTTGGTACAGCATCAACAAAAGTAACTAACACAGATAATGAAGACTATAAGAACCCAGGCGACCATACTGAGATATGTACATATCGGGATGAATTAAAGTAGTCCTGAGATAAGCTTCATTTTCTTCTTTCATGGTATCCAGTACCATGTCCCTTCCCTCAATATTACTCAGTGTATACCCTCACTGTCCAGACACTGGATGGATACTTCTTCAACCTGCTCAAGTAAGTAACATTTGAAATGTTTCCTAGGAACATTCTAGAAACAGCTTTTTAAGTATAGACAAGAAGTAGCTACACTGACCTGATTGGGTTACACAGGGTTTTATTCTCAGTAAGCTACAATAAATAGATGGAGAACTCAAAAATTAATTTCAAATAATTGTTAAGGGTTTAAAGAAAATTATTTGGGGTTGAGAGACAGTGTTGGGTGAGGCTATCTTAGACTTTGGTTTAAAGGTTTGTTTCTGAAAAAAGAAATTTAAATTAGACCCTCTAGAGGCTGTTTAGTCCATCAGAAGAGGCAGAATATTTCAGTAATGGGGCTGTAGTAGAAGCTGCTCATCTCATGGAGAGAGAGAAAGAGATCAGAGGCCCACCACCAACTGCCCAAGGCCCCGCTTGAAGGGTCTCTAGCCAGCCCTAGCACGGCAGCCATGGCCAGGGCAGGCTTTGCTGGCCTCTCATTCCCTGCACCTTGCTGAACTGTTAGATTACATTCTTAAACTAGCCACCAAGGTCTGTTCTCACTTCCTCCTCCCGAGGCTGACTACAGACGTCCAGTTATCAAAGTATTGAAGGCCTGCAATCAGAAGCCCCCTTTGACTCACCTAATTAATTGCACAATTAAAACTGAACACCTCATGCTAACATGGGGATTCCCCTTTACTTTTATAGACTGCCATTTTTCTATGGGTCATGTCTGCCTCCTCTCTATCCAAAGGCTGTCCTTTGCTCCATTCTGTGACTAATACTCTTTCCACTTCACTGTGTTTCCTTCCCCTCATCCCTAGATTTCCATCTCCTGTCTTTGTCTCTTATTTTTTGTCCTCTGTTCTTCTGGGGCAAATAAATCTCCTTTATGCTGAGAACTTGGTCTTGGGGATCCTGAGCTGATACTTTTCCTTTCACCATTCCCTGACATCTCTATCACCCTCCAATAATGCTAAAAATTATGAATCCATCAATATATCAGCCATTCAGGAAGTTGAAACTTTTATGATATAACGGCTTCTCAGAAGTGCCATCTATGAATTTCCTTGCTTTTGAGACTGAGCCTGCAATGTGTGAGCTTTAAAGTGACCTACCTTTGTTTGCTTCTTTCTTTCTTTCTTTCTTTCTTTCTTTCTTTCTTTCTTTCTTTCTTTCTTTCCTTCTCTCTCTCACCTTCTTTTTTCTTTCTTTCCCTTCTTTCTTCCCTTTCTCCTTTCCTTCCCTTTTTCTTTTCTGTTTTTCTTTTCTTATGTGTGTGTGTGTGTGTGTGTGTGTGTGTGTGTGTGTGTGTGTATGTTCATGTTTATGCACATGTCTTATGGAAGCCAAAGAATGACCTCATGCATCTTTCTTAAACCCTTTCTGCCTTATTTTCTGAGACAAGTCCTCCAGCCAAACTTGGAGATCAGTAATTTGATTAGATTGGTTGACAAGCAAGCCCCAGGGATCCTCCTGTCTTTCTGTCCCCAGGTATAGACCTTTAACATTGATAGTAACTTTCCTGTATGGGTGCTAGAGATCAAACACAGGTACATCAGGCACTTTACAGACAAAACCATCTCCCCAGTACCTTGAGGGAGACATTTTGTATTTGTTGTGTGACAAAACTTTTCATGGGGAGATGCAGCACATACATTAACTTACCCCAGATAGGAATCCAAAGACTGATCAAAGTATGAATGCAACCAAAATCCAACTTAGTGAACAAGTTTTAGGCAACTTAGGAAAAAAGTTTTATTAGACTTAAAGAAATATAGGTAAGAAGTTACTTATAGGAGCAAAAGTGACCCCAAAACAGATGCATTACTAAGGCATACTTCGGTATAAATGACAGTTATCCAAAGTTGGAAATCTGAAGCAAATTTTAAAACCTGCAGATACCTGAACAGGTTGGAGAGATGTGCAACAGAATCATTTGGTCTAAACCTCTTTCATTTTTTTTCCAGTTTTTCCAAGCAACTGGTTGGATCCCAGAGTCTTCCATGCAGATCAGCGTGCCTGAAAGCTACTTTCAGCAATCTATCATTTATTCTTGGGAGGGTGGAGTCTTAGTGAATCTGGTCAGTTTCAGGGACTTCCTAAAGATTTTTTGAGTTGTTTACTTTCTTGGCAGAATGAAATGTTTCAATGTTTGGAGAAATTGCCTCATAATAATATCCAAACCAAAACAGTACAACAGACAAAAAGAATTAAAGGGCTTTGAAATAGTCTATTAGGAGAAACCTTAGGAAAATCCCATATCCAGAGTGTTAGATCAGTAAACATGTAAATATCTTGATGAAAGTAGGGGACTCTACTCCAGATTAGCCCTCAAACACATTTGAGGATTCAAGACTGGTAAAGAAAGAAAAATCACGACAGTACCTTAGGCTGGACCTTACAAATGAATAAAAGATAGCTCCAATGTCCAAGACCATGCCACACATAATCTTGACAAAAGCATGTTCTTCTGATCCTGTTTTACAGTAGCACCTGTGCTCTATCAGAACAATTAGTATCCATATGACACATGTTACAGGCCATATAGCAATCTGAGGGTTGTGCTCTATTACATGATTGCTGGTGATTTTCAATACTTAAGATGAGTGTATCCTAATGCAATGTCCTTTCTGCAAGAATTGGCTCTGGTGATTTGTTTTATTTTAGGCAAATTATGAGCCGATGGTTTTGTCATTGAGTAACATTGAACTAGTGAATGATTCCCACCCCATTAGTGCATCCTAGTGGAACAATTAGTTTGACATTTGGGGAATTTTTAAAACATCATTTGAGTGCTTTTTAAGCTTTCTTTCATTAAGAGGACAGCCAGCTTCATTTCAAGAGCCTTCACTATGGAACAGTCTCTGGGATGTGATTTAATAACATCGGCATGTTTTCCCTGGATCGATGCTTCTCTTGTCTCTTGTTTATGACAAGTAATAGCAATTTTCTATTTATAAGACAATATAAAGTATCTTGAAAATAAATCAACTCATGTGGATCCATTTAAAAATTATATGGTGAATAGGAGAGAGGTTTTATAAATATTGAAAACTCATAAAGCTGGCTTAAAGAGGTTCAGAAAGAAGGGCACAAACTTGGTTTGTAATAGACAAGGCTGAAGCTTGAGCAAAATGAAAATGTTCTCAGCCTTATTGTCCATCATCAAGGGAAGCCAGCACTGGAACATGAAGCCCTGGAGGGTGATGCTTACTGGCTTGTTCCCCATGGTTTGTTCAGTCTCCTCTCTTATATAACTTATAATCACTTCCCAGGGTTAGCACTACTCACATCAATCATTGATCATCAATCAAGAAAAAGCCCCACAGACTAGCTCACAGGCTAATCTGTGGAGAGAAGTTCTTCAAGAAGATTCTCTCTTCCCAGATGACTCTAGTTTGTGTAAAGTTGACAAAACCATCCAGCACACTCGTTATTACCGGCTCCCATATAGACTTTCCAGAACTTGGAAAGGTGTCAACTAAAGCTAAGATTTTGATTATGAATGGCCACTAAAGGGCAGGTGGTTAGAAAAACAGAGAAACCGGAGTCTGTGTCTCCAGGGCAGCACCATGGACAGCTCATTGGTCAGCTGTGGATACCTATGTCCAGTGTTTGAGGTTCCAGGCTAATGTAAATCAAGAATAATAGATATCACTATTAATTATTACTCTAGAAAAGCAAGAAATCCTCTAAACAAATGAAAAACACTCCTGCTGTATAAAAGTGAATTTAAATTTAGGATCACCCTGTGAGTTGCTTTTAGATAGCCATTACTTGTTCAAGGAATTAAAGTTGGATGTATTCTTGTTCTCAAAAAAGGTAGAATAACGGTTCATGGAAATATAAGTTTTTCATGCCTGTGACCTTGACAGTATTGGGTCTAGAAAGACTAAATCTGGAAATAGACAATTCACCATTGCTAGCTATTCATTAGTGTGATAAAATCCTAGAAATTATTTTCTCTATCTAAACATACTCTTACACATGAAAAAGTGGGATAAATAGATGAGAAGTTTTTCTTTCTGCCTTTCTAAATTCTATAGATAAGTTTCATTTATTCATTTATTTCTTTAAATTTTCCTTGTAAGTATTTGTCATGGGTGGATGGAGTCTGGCTTATTTCACTTTAACGTAATTGATGTGGAGAAAATGGGAGGCTGTTTGTGATAAATATCGTGGTCTAGACTGAGTTTTAAAACAGTTCAATACTGTGGATCTGAGGCAGAGAAACACTTGAGAGTGAGGTATTGAAGGCCCCCCATAAAGACCTTGAAATTAGCATATGAAAAAATAGATTGGCAAAGAGAATGGCTGGACAAGATCTCCCTCATATTGCACACTAGAGTGAGTAATGGGGACATGGGGACGGGATTCAACACAGCACAGGTGCAGGGGCAATCTAGTGTAAGGCAGTGATCTACTCATTCTAGATTTCCTGTGTGGGGAATAAACACCATGATAAAAAGCAACTTGGGGAAGAAAGGGTTTATTTTAATCTTACACATCACAGGCCACATTCTACTACTGACTTAAGCCCGGGTAGGAATCTGAAGGCAGGAACTGATGCAGAAGCCATGGAGGAGTGCTGCTTACTAGCTTGTTCAGCCTGCTTCCTTTTTATAGTATCCAGAACTACCTGCCTTGAGACCCATCACCCACAGTGAGCTGGAATCCCACATCAATCAATCATAAAGATGCCCTACTGACTCATCTACAAACCAGTCTGCTGGATGTAGAGGTTTCCTTTTCAGATATGTCTAAGTTTGTGTCACATGGATATAAACTAACCACCTCATTATGGCTCAGTATACTACTAAAATACCTGCTCTAGGTGGGCATTTGAGATGACAAAGAGACTTGTTATACATGAAGTCATATATAGTACTACAAGTATAAGAGATAGAGCATATGCAAGAAAAAAACATCGTGTTATTCAAATAATCACAAAACCTACATCCTATGACCTAAAATTCCTGACTCTTTGGACTGTTTGAGATACTGAACTCTCTTTGCTCTGACATCCTTTCTTTTAAGAGTATGACCTTTCTTAACAAATTCTTCCACTTTACTTTTTACTATCTTTATGACTCCATTAATTATTTGTTTTGTACACAAGATCCTGGGCCTCCCCTGGTAGTGCTCATTGAATCTTAATATCTCTAGTTGGAGTTAAAGAATAAGGCTCCCTGAGCATCTTGTGAGTTTCCAGGGATTTGAGGAAAGGCAGACGTGGTATACTTGTGCTAATGAGATAACATTTGGGAGATAAAACAGGCTTTTTAAAGAGCATCTATAAGAAAGGTCATTGATACCCCAGGCTTTTCCATAGTGACTCTGGTCAACAAGCCAAGATAGGAATTCTGTTTCCAAAACTTGGTGTTTAGAAATGCTTGTACATTATATTCTTTGTTTAAATACTTAATGGAATTTTCTGTGACTGCATAAAAGCAACCTCTGCCCTTTGTTTTATCTTCTAGAAGGCAAGTGCAGTTGCTGGGGTATATGCTTTCTTAGCCTAATTAATTTAGCTTAGGGCTTTTATATTCTAATTAGGTTGGTAAAGTTTATAAATATTCATCAAACACAAGTTTCCAAGGCTGTCAAGCTGTGAGTCAGGAGGAAAAGATATGTATGGTTTTCTTTCCATGCATCAAGCTTACTGCCCTGCATGCCTAAGAGGTTCTTTGCAACTGGAACTCTGGTGCTCATCTGTCAAAATGCATTTGCTGTGAATTTATAGAGTCATATCAAGTATAAGGAGTGTGGCCCAGACTGTTGTACTCAGTTTCAGCTGTACACTTGACATGAAACCAGAGTCACCTGGGAAGAGGGAAATCCAATTGAAGAATTGCCCAGATCACATTGGCCTGTGGTATCCATTAAACTTTTTTTTTAGTTGCTAATTGAAAGCCCAACTTTCCTGGTATCATCCTTAGGCAGCTGGGCCTGGGTTGTATAAGAATGATATCTGAGCAAGCCATGGAAAGCAAGCAGCATTACTTTATTAGTTTCTGCCTGTTCCCATCTTTAGGCTCCTGCTTATGTTCCTACCTGAGCTTCCCTGGATGAAGGATTTGCATAAGGCAAAATAGACTTTTTGGTCCCCAGGTTGTTTTTGGCTATGATGTGTATTATAGCAACAGAAAAGCAAATTAAAACAGAACAGGAGGATTCAGATTGAGCATGGCACACCTCTCTGTTGTGAAGGGTATCTTTGTGCCCATCCACCCACCACCCTGCTATCATACCCATATTATTTCATTCATCTTTGTCAGCATCAGCTGTATTACTTTCCTGGGAAGATGTAAGCAAACATCTATTCATCTAAATGATGCATCAATGATAGGCCAAGGATTTGGCCTTAGTCCAACTTGGCAGCCAATTAATTCACTGGGCTTACTTACAGATGCATAGATGAAAGGATATTCACAGGACCATGGACACCAAAACAGCTGCATCTGCATTAAGTCTAACCCATTATGAAGAGCAGAAGCTTCATCATGGGTTTGTCCCTTCAGTTAGCCTTTGCTTTAATTCAGTTGCAGTTGCTATGATGAAACAATATGATCAAAAAGAAACTCAAGGGAGGAAGTGTTTATTTTAGCACAATGGTTATAATTCACTATTTTGGTTAGTCAGTGAAAAAAAAAAAAACTGAGTAGGAACTCAACGTTGGGTCTGCTTGCTATTCCACAGAAGAAAAGTTACTTCATAGCCAATGAGGAACAAATGGGGGATGCTGTTTCCTAGATGGCTCATAGGTCAACTTATACTCAATAGCTTATTCATATAGTTTAGAACCTTCTGACTAGGAAGGTGCTGCCCACAGTAGTTGGTTCTTCCTATATCAATTAAGAACTCCCTCCTCTCCATAAGGTCAACCTGATGTAGGTAGCTTCTCTCAGGTGACTATAGCTTGTGTCACATTTATAGTTCTTATTATCCAGGAAGGCTTACACTCCCTATGTACTCTAGAAACTTCCAAGATCACGTGTGTGTGTGGGGGGGGGGAAGCAAGAGAGAGTGGTGAATCAAATCCAAGATGAGGTTCTGATACCTTGTTCCTTCATGTTGATAGTTCTGTTGTCACCAGCACAAACCTGACTATTACCTCGTTGTGTTGTTCATTTTGTTTCTATATCTACAGGGTCAAGGGTTTCTGTGCTTCATGGTGTTACAGGATGGTCATTATGTCTGGAGTAAAAAGCTGTTCTGCAATAGCATTGCGTATCTCAAAGTTATACACGCATTATGAAGTGCATATACATATACGCATACATGCTATATAAGTAGATAGATATAGCATGTGAATATGTCCTATGGAATTATCCCTCTGTATACTGTGTGAATATATGTCACTATGATTGGTCTAATAAACAAGCTTAACAATACAGTTAGGCTTGAAAGCCAAACTGAGAATGATAGGGTAAGTGGGGGCAGAGTCTGAGGAGTTCCTAGACATATGCACAGTGAGAAGATCATGTCCAAAATGGAATTATAAGCCATGAGACATGTGAAAGCTCATAGATTAATAGAAACAAATTAATTTAAGTTCTAAGAGCTAGCTAACAATAAACCTGAGCTACTGGCCAAGTATTTATAAGTACTATTAATCTTGGGGAACTGACAAGTAAGAAAGAAGCATCCAGCTACATATGATGTTCCAATGTGATGCCAAAATTTCCACTTAAAACCTAATAAAAGCTTAAAGGGGGATTATAGACACACAAAAATGGAGTCAAGCATGATTTGTTGGTAGCTGCATTTTCTTAAATGGACTGTTTGCTGACACACAAGCAGAGGCTAGGCTTGGTGCTAATGACAAATACAGGTGGCTTTTTAAAAGGCCCTACTATCAAACACTTAAATAGGGCTCATGAGCAGTAGGTATCACTTTATTTGTGACAGCACGAACCCACAAACTCCTTAGAGCTGAGGCTCAGCAGATAGCTTTGCCATGAAGCTAAGTTCTCAAAGACCAAGGAGCAGAGCCAAGCTAGCCACCAAGGCATCTACTTTAGTCTTAGCCATGCTTCTTAGCAATTTAAAAGCTCATGTAGTCATTATAAGATAGAGGCATTCAGTAAAGAAAAATTCATATAAAGAACACAACCTCTAAATAGTTTACAATGTGTTAAAAGTATATATAGGCTTGGAAGAGGGAAAAGAAGAACATATGCAGTTATAAATTTAAAATATAGTTTAAAATATAAAATAGAGTCCTTAAAAAAAGGAGCCAAGTAATATAAAAGAAAAGCTATAAAGATAAAAAATACACAGAGAGTCTAGATAGTATATGTTACTGTGTTGTATTTGAATTCTTTGACTGCTGAGGAAGGAGTAATAGCTGCTAAGATATATTTGATTATGAAAGCTGCTAAATTAAACTAATCTATATATTTTTTAAAATATCTTAACTTGAAACTGTAAGTCAAAAGATAAGTTGTTATGGGGTAGAGGTTATGCTTTTATTTCCACAGAAAATAAAAGGCTGTGAATTCATTCAAAGATAAAGATGATCATATTTGATAAAGGAGATTCTCTTGAAATCCTGGCTACAAACATAAAGAAATAAACCTAGAAGAAGAACTACAAGACATGTGATGTCTATTTTACCTGTTCAAACCTAAAACAAAAAATAATCTTTGGATAACTTATTACAATGCACAGTCTATACTTATACTAATGCAGATATGTATGTTAGCTTTTAATGTTTACATATTTTCAGAGCAAGAGGACCAAACACTAGTGAAAGTGAATGACTCAGATGATCCAACATTTCAAAATGCCTCTGTTATAGTTTCCTCAGTATTCTGCATCCAGAAAAGCTTCAAGGCTACTGGCTGAGATGATTCATCCTCACAGAATACTCCAGTCAAGACTTTACCATAATCTTAAATTTTCTCAGGGTCACCCAAGGATTATCAGCATCTCCAATCAAGAGAAAGCAGTCTGGACAGAGCTACACCCATGCTTCCAAATGATGAATTATAGGTATTTATAATCATTTAAGGGGGGTTGGTTATAAATTGTTATTGGTAATTGTCATGAAAAAAGCTGAACAAAAGAGATTAGATTCAGGGATCTCATTCTGAAAAGAAAAAAAGGATATAGAAATGATAGGCTAAAGGAGTAGATTACTAAATTTACCTTAATCTAAAGAGTTTTAATTATAGGATTTTTTAAGTTATGGTAAAAAGTTAAATTGTATATAAAGCTTTATACTCACAAGATAAGATAAATAACAAAATATTTTCTCTAATTTTGTCAAATACAAATAAACTGAATATAATTCCTACTTGATAACTATTTTGCTATATATAATTTTACTTCGTTAAAGTTAAAACCTTTCTTTTTAATCAGACAAGAAGAGGAAAATGCTACGAAACAGTCTTTCATACACTGTGTGAATATGTCCCTATGATTGGTTTAATAAACAAGCTGACTGGCCAGTGGCTGAGCAGGATAAAGTTAGGTGGGAAAGACAAACTGAGAATGATGAGATGAGAAAAGGTGGAGTCTGAGCAGTTCCCAGCCAGATGCACAGGGAGCAAGGCATGTACAAAATGAGATAGCAAGCCATGAGCTGTCATACAATGGGTTGAATAAATGATTAATAAAAATGGGTTATAAGTTTTGAGAGCTAGCTAAAAGCAAGCCTGGTTATTGATAAACATTTGTAATTATTATAAGCCTCAGTGTGTTTATTTGTGAGCAGCTGCAGGACAGGAGAACTCCATATACAGATATCCATACATTTTAATAAAGATAAAAAAATCATAGAGGTTGAATGTATAGATAGTGAGAGACAAAGGCTCCAGAATGAGTTAAGAGGAAGTTAGTTAAGAAAGGTAATTGCAGTATTACACTTAACTATTCTTTTGTCTCTTTATCCACTCTTTAAAATAGTGGCTATATTATGTACAAATATGTCCCATGGCTTATAACACAAAAGGTTTATTCTGACATTGTTAATCTTGTTGACTTGACTGGACTGGGAAATCACTAGAACAGAGGTTCTCAATCCCCCTAGTGCTTCAGCCCTTTAATACAGTTCCTCCTGCTGTGGTGACCACCAACTATAAATTACTTTATTGCTACTTCATAACTGCAATTTTACTACCATCAATGTAAATAAGTGATATACAGAATACATGATATGTAACCACTGTGAAAGAGTCATTTGACTCCTGTAGGGATCGTGACCCACAGGTTGAGAACCATTGTACTAGCCGGTTAGTGAAGCACGCTGCAGGGGGTGTGAGTGAAGGTGACTCCAGGGAGCTAATGCTAATAATTAATCTAACAAATGGACAAATTCTTTAATAGGTTCATAACTTGATAACAGTCTTAGAATGTGAGGTCAAGTTAGAAGAATTGGAGTTACTAGAGGGGTGTCTTCAGGGCTCTCTCTTGCCTGATTTGGCTCCTTTATCCAGATTTCTGGTCACCATAATATGAGCCCTTCCATGCATGATATATGAAGTAAAATAATAAACTCTAAAAAACTCTTTACATAGCCTTTTCAAGATCACAGCAGTGAAAATCTCTAAGACATTTTGCAAAATTTCTTCTCAAGTATTGAGGGTCACAGGCTAGCCATTGGCTGGATTATGGGGAAGCTGTGCAGACAAAAGAGGGGATGAAGAAATAATTGGTTTAACTCTTCAAGATTTTCCACAGAAGTGATGCTAAATATAGAGGTTCTGATTTTATTGACAAAGTATGCACACTTGAGGTTGGGGAAGCCAGGGTGTGTGGCTATCTCATTAGGGCAAGAACATACACCAGTAATGGAATAGCTCAAAAGCAATAGGTTAGAAAATCATTCTCAAATAAACATCTTTTGTCATGAAATAAAGAGAAAAGTGGAAGAGGGTTGTTATCAGAAAAATGAGCATTATTATCATCAGTTTCCCATGACAGGGTCATACAGACTATAGCCCAGATGAGGGTTGAAATGCCTCAGACAGAATAAATACTTAAGAACTTGAAATAAGAGATGAAGCAGAGGAGGAAAGGAAGGAATGGAAGGTGAGAGGCTGCGTTAGTGTTAATAAGATAAAAATGCATCATAGTTTAAGATTTTCTGCACAATCTTTTTATTTGTTTTAAAAGTGTGTGAGTGTGTCCTTCACTGTTAACATGTGATTGTGTGCAGGCCAGCAGAAAGCATGTGATACAATGGAGTTGGGGTTACAGGCAACTGTGAACCTTGGGATATGGATACTGCTGAACTTTCTTTCCAGCTCGGACTATGTAATGTTTGATGATTAATCTCGATTGCTATCATGATTGAACTGTAGCATCTTGGAGGTGATGAACCTCTGGATTAAACTGAGGAGGAAGACCTACCCTGGGTATTAATGGCACCAGCCCATATGCTTAGATCCGAGAATTAATCAAAAGAAGAAAGAGCTGAGCACCAGCCAGGGAGCAGAAAGAGGTGGTGCTGGTGGTCAGCTCTTCCTCCTTTTGATTCCTAAGATGAAGACAATAAAATATATTCCAGCTTCATATTGGCTCTGGAATACATTCCCTGTGGTCAGAAGTAAACACATACAGAAAACAGACCAGTAAAGCACAAACTCTAGTTGGTACCTAATGAAAACTCAGAGGTAAATATTGGTAAAAAGCTGAAATATCAGAGAGAGGAAGTAGACAACATCAATTCTTACCAAGACAACTTTTCAGGCTGAATAGGGTAAAAGTTATTTTCAAGAGTCCTCTGCCTGGCAGTCACTTCTAAAGAATACTTGAATGTCTGTCTATGCCTGTCTTAAATATCTTCTCTCAGCCCAGTTTATTTATTTATTTATGTATTTATGTATTTATTTATTTACTTCTGGGTTCAACTCTGCATTATAATCCTAGAGTTAGGATTAAAGGTGTGAGCTACTGCTGTTTGGTTGTGATCAGAAAAAAAAAAAAAACTTGTTGTTACTAAATCAAGGAAGACTGAGCTTCATCTGTTGTGGCTTGAGCAGAAAAGATAATTACAACACAACCTGGACACAAGTGCAGGAAAAAATCTGACCCCAATTAATCTGACTTCTCCAGTAGCACCTCCTCTCCTGAGCAGATAACATTATCGCAGGTGAATTCCACCCAATGCTAGCAACACCATATGTGAATGGGTTGTCTTTATTCTTCCAAACACCAGAGGATTTCTTGAAAAATGCCCCAGGGGAGAACAAAGTCACCATTTAAAGTTTAGGCATTTTGATTGATTCTGCAATGAATTCAGAGCAACGGAGCAAAGCAGGTCTGGGTTACTGAACAAACAATTTCATTTCGCTCTTGAATGTGCATACTGCTGTTCATGTTGTCAGATGGGCTGTTTCACTTAAGACACTGGCTGCTTTCACAGAACCTACTGTGCATAGGAGTTATAAGGGTGCCTTCAATTACATGTAGTTCCCATCATTTGGATGCCAGTATTACTTTACATGGATTTTTATGGATGCTGGAAACAGACTTCACTGTATGTTGTGTGATTTTTAACCCTCTTGTGCTGCTGGTTATCTGAATGGCTGTTATGTGAAACACAATTCTACTTGCTATTTAATAAAAACTCAGAGCCAGATATTGAGGAAAAGCTGGAATAGCAGACAGAGGAAACAGACCACAATCAATTCTCATTCAGCCTGTAGCTTCTACAGAATGCTTCAATGTCTTCCTATGCCTGCCTTAAATATCTTCTCAGTCCAATTGTTTCACTTCTGGGTTCAACTCTGCATCATAATTCTAGGGTTAGTATTAAAGGTGTGAACTACTATAGTTTGGTAGTAAGGCCTTGAACTCACAGAAAGATCTCTGTCTCTGGAGTTAGGGGATTAAAGGTGTAGGTCACCACTCGTCTTTTCCATGCTGGGATTAAAGGTGAGTTACCAACTGCCATTTCTGTGCTGGGATTAAAGTTGTGAGTTACCACTCTCTGACCCTCCTGGCTTGACTGTGGGTGACTCTGTTCTCTGATATTCCAGGCTGATTTAATTAAATATAAAATATATCACCGCAGTTATGGGTTGAGTTTGAAGCATCCTACTCACTCATGTTTCAGATGTTTAGTCTCTGCTTGGGAAACTATGTGACACTTTTGGGGAGCAGTGAGCTGGATTGATGGAAATATTTAAGCTATGTCTAATATGACTTGTTCTGCTTTTTATGACTCCTGGTCAGCCACTGTATGAATAAGCTACCACTCCCTGCCACTATAGAGGGAGCTGTCACACCATCCTTCCCTGTTACGAAAGGCTGAGATATCTCAGAAACCAGCCCAAATCAATCTTTCCTTTCCTACTTTCTTTTTGTCATGCACTGTATTTGCTCACAGCAATGCAAAAGTAACTAACATGGTTACATTGTATATATGTTTCCCTGTTGGCTAAAGTGTGGACAGGTAGTTCAGCATGGTCAGGAGGGGAAAATGGAAAGAAAATGAGAAAATAAAATGGGTCAGAAAATAGGCTATGGATAGACAGCATACAATGAATCTTTCTGACACTGCCCAACTATTTAAGAAGGCCAGTTGAAAATAAAAAAAAAAAAATTCTGTATGAGTGCTATATAACAAATTGCCCCAGCACTAGTGGATAGCAGTACTTACTTACCATTCTACATAAGAGTGAGGGTCAAATAGGCACTTGTTGCTCTTATGTAGAACTGAACTGGTTTTGTATAGAACTCAACATATACATCAGGTGTCTCACAAATACCTGTAATTTTAGCTCCATGGAATCTGGCACCCTCTTCTGGTCTCCATGGGCACTGCATTCACATGCACATATACATAACAAAACTAAACTAAATCTCTAATAAGAATTAAAAACCAAGGATTTTTTTTTCTATGATGAGTAACATTGATTTGATGCAGGGTTTGGAATGTAGTAGGCATTCAATATAAAGTTTAAAAACTTGCTTTACTGAGTCAGATCCTCCTATAAGTTCTAATCAGCTGATTCATGTCTAAGTATATAATTTAACAGTGATCACGGTCACTATCACTATCACTGCTGTATTCATTGCATCCACAATAGCATTGAGAAGTTTTGAGCACACATATACTGGATATATTTTCCAATTGAATTCTAAATAAATAGTTTGCATTTTCTGGGAGTGGAAAAACATATGACAGACTTGAACTTTGGAAACACTTCTACTGTATGTTAGGTACAGAATTCTGCCTCATGGCCCCACAAATGGTAAGTGTGGAGCAGCAAGCCATTGAACTCTGTCATATGTAACAGGATGAATGTTTGGACTAAGTAATTTGATTTCTAAACAGGCACTTATTTCGTGTCTCCTTGAATCAAATTGTTCATAGGGAATGAAGAAGGTATTGTTAAATAAACAGTTTGTGGTGATGGTCAGTAGACACATAGTGATTTTCTTGTTCACATTTGTCTAGGAGAATGATACAGAAATTACAACTTCTGAAAAGATTTGTGATTATTACAATTAGGAGAAAGGATATGTGGTTGCCAATGCTTTTGTTGATGCTAAACCACATTTGTCACTAAAAAGGATAAAAGATCATTTATTCTGGAGTCAAGTATGAGTGAAATGGCCTGGGAATACCAATTTAAGTCTCCCTAAACTCCATGTTCCAGTATGAAAGCAGATCTATGAGGTTTTATAGAAATAGAACAGAGAAAGTGATAGAGACACTTTTCAAATACACTTATGGAAACATTGGCAAGGCTGTTACAACCAAGAGGTGAAATATCAGATACAGGCCTCAGATGTTATCTGATGACATTTTTAGCTTTGGGATTGGTAAAAGGTAGTGGCCTGATAAGTTAATACATTTCAGAGTTTTTTTTTTTTTAATCTGTGGGATATAGGACATTAGGTCATACATAGAGTTAGAAGGAATAGCTATTTAGATGTCTAAAGCTAGCCTAAGATAAATTGTAATTAGACTCGGGATTTCCAACATTCCAACCTCTTCTTATGATTGCATTTTTAATCAGCCAATCACAGACACAGCTTATTTCTAAGAATTCTCATTCACATTTTGGAGGAACCTATAACACTGATTGAGGTTAGGAGTAAATTGTGACGTGGATGCCACATCAGTTGAGGTGATGGCAGCTAGAATTTACTGTTACTGTATTACACAGTGAGGGAGCTGAGTTCAGGATGCTGTCAGTCAGGGAAACCCCATCCATTAGCAAGTAAGAGGTCTTTCGCCTTAGCCTGATGTAAGCTTTTGACCTTCTACTCTGCAAGATGCATGTGTGCTCTTTAAAATGTATTTATTTGTATTTTTTATATATGAGTAAGTGCTTGCATGCATATATGTCCACCACATACATACAGTGACTACAGAGACCGCTAGTGTGAATAGATTCCCTGGAACTGGAATTATAGATGGTTTGAGCCATCAAGTAAGAACATAATCCAGGTCCTCTAGAAGAGCAGCCAGGGATCTTAAACACTCCCAGCCCCAATATAAATTCTTTGTACCCAAGAGTTTTGCTTTATAGTAGAAAACTACACAGACCAAAAGAAGTCCAATATCTGCTCTTTCTTTTAGCCCTAAGTTGTGTGTATCATATTGGTACACAGATCATATGTAGCCAGACCTTCTCACTGGATTACAAGGTCATCAAGCACAACCACCAACATTGAGAGTGTTGATACTTCAGGGAAACTCCCAGGGGTATAAAAGTCATGCAGGTGGAGAGTGTAGAGTCATGAAGAGTTTCCCTAAGCCAGAGAGAAAAAAATGGGAAGAGGTAGAATCCCTCAGGGTCTAGTCTAAGCCTCTTGGCATCTGAGAAGCAAGGATTTCAGCACAGTTGGGGCTGGAGAGGTGATTTAGTGGGTGAGACCTCTTACTATACAGGCAGGAGGACCTGAGTTCAAAGTGCATGGGAAAAGCGATGTGTAGCCCAGTGCTTAGAGGAGTGGAGGCAGAGAGATCATTGTGGTTTTCTGGTTGCCACCCTGGCTCAGGGTTTTTGAGAGACTTTGCCTGGGGATATAAGGCAGAGAGTGATAGATCGGGACAACTGATGTCCTCTCTGGCTCCTCCACATGCATGCATGGTTGTGTATATCTGCATGTGCACATATACTATACACTTTACATACACACACTCACACACACATACACACACACACACACACACACACACACACACACACAGAGAGAGAGAGAGAGAGAGAGAGAGAGAGTAATCTTAGCACAATTAACATTTGTCATGAAGGTTGCTGACACAATGACAATATTCTTTTCAAAAAGATATAGATATATAATATTAAAATACCAGTGACAGAGGAGTGAGGCCTGAACATGTGCGGCTTTGGGTAGAGCTTCATACATTTTCTAGGAATCTCAGACAAGACTGCTACTTTTGTTTATTGTGAAAATGTCATACCTTCCAACATCCCTGTGTGCTACAGCTTTACATTATCCACTGTCCTTCTGTGAGGTGCACCTCAAAGAACCATGTGGCCCTGCTTATGTTCCCTTGCAACAGCCAGAAGGTAATAGCTTCAAACCCTGCTAAAATGCTATGAATCATGGCTACCCCACAGCCTGTAGGTAGCTCATCGTCCCAAGATCTCACTTTCCAAATTTATTTCTATATATTCAGTCTGAAGCAGTGACTTTCTTCTCCCATTGGCTCCTGACCTTGGTAGATGCCTTCTTTGGAAATCGCATCCTTCTTGCTTGGGATTCATATTGATTAGGAAGATGCCACTGAAAAGCACAGCACATGGTTCCAAGTAAATTCTGCTCAGAGGATCCCATAAGCAGCAGAACAGATGGCTGCTTCTTTGGTGGAATCCAGAAGTTGTTGGCTTACGTTTAAGAGATTGAGCATTTCATGAAATGCTGCTAATCTTTCAACATTAAAAGTCATATGCAGCATGATGAGATGTGCAGAGGCTGAGAGTCTTCCTGAACTAAAATTGTAGAGAGAACAAACAAGATTTAATTCTCTAGTTCCCAATCCAAATTTGGAGGTAAACAGTTACTAAATGGAAAGATGATTGATTTACTACAGTCAAATATAATGTTTTCTCTTCTGACTTTCTCTTGACTTTCTAGTTAAATATAATGTTCTCTCTCTTCTGTTTCTGTCTCTGTATATCTCTCTGTCTGTGTGACTGTGTTTCTCTCTCTCTCTCTCTCTCTCTCTCACACACACACACACACACACACACACACACACACACACACACACACAGAGTAGTGAATCTGAATTAGTTGAATTTATAGATGATAAAACAAAATATCTTAAGCTAGACCACTGCCTGCAAAGCACCTTTATCATACAGTTTTCAGTTTCTTTCAGTATATATTTTTTAAATATTACTTTTTACAAAATTTCTCTTCTTGTCTAAATTTAGCCAGGCTTTTCTGATCTTCTCCATGAAGCCCATGAGAATCATAGACTTTTTTTTTTTTTAATCACAAATGGTTTGTTCACCCTTATCCTTGAAACTTGAATAAATTCTACAAAGTTCCTCATCCTCTTTAGTTTCTCAAGGATTATGTTCCACTCTTGTTTGTTTGTTTTATTTGGTTGGTTTTTTGCTTTTTTGTACTACCAGCCAAGTTCTGCAGTCATTCTCTGCCCCACCCCCTTTCTTTGAGCATTTATCTAGAAAGCTAGACTTTTTTTTTTATTATTTATTTCTTCTCTGCCTTTTCTAAAGTGAGATCTACAGCCTGGGAATGTGTTTGCAGAGGACTTGAAAACTTCCTCTGCTGCGACCATTAAGACTGATGCCCCCCTCCCAGTCCCTGTAGCACAGAAGGGGCCTGCTTTAAATAAGATCCAATTAGCAAATGCAGGTGCCCTAATTACATCAAGCACCCCCTCTATGTGCTTCCTATTTTTATTTTGTACACCCCAGCATGTGAATACCTCCTGCCTTTAATTCCATGAAATTGAACATGGTTTATTCTTAAATTCCCTCTCTTCTACTGCAGCTGTGTAGATTCTTTTTACTTTTTTAACTATCTTCATAGGTACTTCTGGCAACTGAAACATAGTAGGAAGTCAAATAAAAACGAAATAAACTCAATGGTATTTTTGGAGGTTTTATCTTTTTTGTCTCATAATGCTTTGCCTGGGCTCCTTGCCCCCATAGACCTTTTGCTTATACATTATAGCTTCTGATTTTATGTTTTTTAGGGGATTTCTATGCATGCCAATATGTGTCTTGTTTATATGTATTTCTTGAGCTTTTTCTTTGATTCTGTTTGTCTAGTCTGTTTTATTCTATTCTGGATTGTTTGTCTTTTATTTTATGTTATCGTATTCTCTCTCTCTCTCTCTCTCTCTCTCTCTCTCTCTCTCTCTCTCTCTCTCTCTCTCTCTCTCTCTGCCTGTTTGTCTTCTAATTTGAGAGAATAGGGAAGAATGTGGATTTGGGTGGATGGGGATAAGGGGAGGATCTGAAAGAGTGGGGGCGACCATAATCAAAATATATTGTATAAAAAGGTTTATCTTAAAAAAAAAAACACACACAAAACTACAGCATAAATAAATAAAGTCCATTATTTCACCATCAAAAATAAATAGAACAAAACATCTTGCTAAATGCAGACTTACTAATGGAAATAACCTGGCTCCCTTCTTTGAAGTAGTGCATGATTTAAAGTGCATAATGCTGCTTAATAAACAGCAGAGTGAAGCACTGTCTGCAGAGGCCTTGGAGATAGGTCAGAGTCTGTCCCTGTCAGAATGTCTTCTGGACCCATGTTTCTTCTCTGGGTCTTAATCCCCAGAATCTTCTCTGATCTACTCGTGGAGGCTTAGGGATGGACTCTTGACTTTTCATGTGTTGGAGGCTGCTATCCCTTTAAGAGAGTGTTAACACACTTGTGGTTAAGAGTGCTGTTGCTTAGGCAGGCATCTGAGTTGGCTCCCAGCATCCACATAGGGTGCTCACATGGGCTGTAACTTCAGCTTCAGGGATTTGACCCCTCTGGTTTCCTCAGACACTTGCATTCACATACACAGACACATACACAAACATAATTAAAAATAATAAAAATAAATGTTATAAAAGGGTGCATTAGCACACTTTAAAAGTCCTTTATATTTTAGGTTAAAGTCTTTGGGGAAACTTACCAAGGGAGCTGTGTACATTGTATGGTATATGCAAGTTTTCATAGAATAAATATAAAATATGATCTCAAAAAATAAAATAAAAGAGAAAAGTCCATTGTGTTCCACTGCATCTCCAAAAGGATTCCTCAGCATTACTTCCAGCTATGGAATTTTGAGATTTTTATGGGACAAGGTTTGTAACACTGAGATCACTCATTACTTCCTTTATACACACGGAAAAAATCCCATCAGTATCTCCATGTTGGCCCCACAGTTGACATCTGGTTCTACATATCACAATTGCCCAGTACGTTTCCTTCTCTTTCCTCTCCCACTAAGGGTTAAATTGCAAGTATTTCTTGGCCTCAGAATATTTTGAATTCTTAGCTCCTCTGCCTTTTGTCAACTTCACTTTTACAGTTAGTTAGTAGCAGAGAAGGGTGATATGAAGCAGATATGCCATTGAGTGAGGACTGGTTCTAAAGAATAAAGACATACAACTATATTAAATGTTAAGGATATTTATTATGATATTATGCTTTCTTGTTTCTGTAAAAATGTATGACGGTAATACGCAATTTAGAGCACATAAAACATGCTATTCTTTCCTTGATTATTCTTAGCAACAGTAATTTTGCATTTGCTTCTCAGAATTGTTGCAAGAAATGGTGCAGGAACAATGGCAGAATTAGCAGATCTAGCAGTTAAGCTTTCTTTCCATGATGGAATTTGAGAGGCTTAAGATGTGAGGACAGTAGAGAAGAGGAGTTAGACTGAGGGTTTCCATGCCTCCACTTTTATTTGACAAGTTTCTTATGTGTTCCCTCATCCCCAGGACAATTCCCTGGGATAGGAGGCTTTTGAAAACTCTCAGAAAGTGGGTTGACAAGATGCCCAGATGGCCAAACTGCTTCTCCCAAGATTGACAACTTGTGTTCCACCTCCAGGTCAAAGAAGAGAACCAACTGTACAGCTTGTCCTCTGATTCCTACCAATGTATCTTGGCACATGTACCCCCCCCACACACAAAACAAATAAATGTAAAAATATTCAATCTAAGTAGATGCAGGTTTCTTTTTTCACATATGTTTGTAATACTACATTTATTAAAAAAATACCATTGAGACAATGATTTAAAATGCCTTCTAAATTTTAGAAGAATGTCTTATAAAATCTAAATCTTGACATCCAACATTATTATTATCTGTAGTGGGATTATGTTATGTTTCCTGTCATTGTAAATATTTGTCCTGCCTATGAGTTTAATAAAAGCTTATTGGCCAAAGGCAAACAGGAAGTGTGGATGGGCCTACCAGGTGAAGAAAACTCAGGAACATCTCAGACGAGATAGATGCCAGGCAGAGACATCAGAAAAACAAGGCAGATACCATGAGATGATGCAGAGGAAAGAAGCTGAAATGCTGTTGTAAGAAAAGGAACCGAGCTGCATGGCCAAACAGGATAAGAATAATGGGTTAGTTTAAGACTAAAGAGCTAGCAAGTTATATGCCAGGGCCTTAGGTCAATTAGCGTAAAATTAATATAAGCATTTTTGTGATTCTGTGGCTCTGTGGGACTGCAAAACTGCAGGCTGCAGGGCCGAACCTTAAGGCTAAGACCGGACAATCCAGGCCAGAAACCTCTTACAACAATTATCTAGATTTACGTTCATATAAATATGGAAAATAAGTTATCTATTTCTTCAGTTCCTGGGATTCAGTTCTCCATATTTACTTTGAGTTGAACTTAAAGTAGAGAAGTGTTGATTTCTATTTAAAAAGTGTATCATTGTGCATATATTGCTCAGTCCCATGCCTCCTAATCCCATTTTGGTTAAGGAAAAACTGTGGGAATTGCTTACTTTTATTTTTTTATGCTTGGGGTTGAACCAGAACCTTACTACACTGAGCAGATGTTTTACCATTAAGCTACATTTCCATATCCCCTTCTGAGATTTAAATAAATTTTTATTCAAAGACATTTGCAAAAGTTGGCTGGACATTTTTGGATATCATTTATTTTATATCAATAAGTATTTAATTTAGGATATGAGGCCACTATTGGAAAAAAGAGTGAAACATGAATTTTGTTTTAAATTAATGTGACAGTTATATAATTGTTCCTGATAGAACTTTTCAAGACTTGAGCAAGTGGTGGTGATCACGATAGTGATTATGATGATGATGAAAATGGTGACAGCTGTGGTGATGATTACTATTATGGAGATATCAGTGATGATTATGGTGGTAGTTATGGTAACAACTGTGGTGATGATGTAGATGAAGGTGATGATGATGTTGGTGATGATGGTGGGGACAATAATGATGGTGATAATGACTTTGATGATGATCGTATTTATCTTAGAGTTGCTGATGCTATGATAAAATACCATGACTAACAGAATGTCAGGAGAAAAAGGTTTGTTTCAGCTTATACTTCCAGATAACATTCCATCGCTGAGCAAAGTCAGGGCAAGAACTCAAGTCAGGAATCTGAATATAAGAACTGAAGAAGAAGCTATGTAGAGATGCTGCTTATTGGGCTGTTCAGTGTAATTTCTTACACCATCCAGAGATACTTGTCCAGGGGCAGCACTGCCTCCCATGAGATGGGTTCATCTACATCAATCATCAATCAAGAAAATGCCATATAGGCTTGCCTATAGTCATGTTTTTATGAATGAATTTCTCAGTTGAGAGTCCCTCTTCCCAAATGACTCTCTTGTGTCAAACTGACATAAAAGTAGCCAGCAAAATAGTCTTGATGGGGTTGGTGATGATATTGATAACAACGGTGGGGATGGTAGCAATGGTGATGGTGGTGATTATGATGCTGATAATTGTGGCAATGACAAGGAAGGTGACAATAATGAGGAAGGTCCAAGTGATTTGACTGTGACTTTGACTTGTATCAATTTAGATAGCAAAGCAACTGTAACTTGGAGTTCTGACTGCCAGAACAATAAACATTATGGGAAACCCTACTAAAATAGATTCATAGTCTCATAATCTGGGAGCAGAGTTGAATCCTTATAAGATGTGTTTCAGTAACATACCAGGAGATTCCCGTATGTACTAATTCAGGGCAACAGTGGATAAGTAGATGTGGCAATAAGCCTAGATTGTCAATGACTTAAAATATCTAGGATTTAGTTCCTTATAGGCCCTTTCAGGGTAATGATGGGCTGTCTTTCAGGAACAGATGCCGATATAATAACGCTGTGAAATTCTGGTTGTGGTCATGGCAGAGGACAACAGAATAAGGAAAATGATTGTCTTGCTTCATCCTCTTTCTTCTGATCACTGATAAGACATAAGATACTGGTAAGAACCTCTTGATATACTTCCAGATGTTACATCGCAATGGAGGAAGTGTGTTGTATAAACAAGACATTAGGCCAGTTTCTTCTTCTGAGGACACACAACATGGGATGTACTCACAGGAACTACAACACTGCAACATCATTATGCAATATAGTGTTGTGAACTCACCATCATAGTGTGATGCACCCTTACGCAAAACACTACTGTGTGCAACTGTTATTTAACCCTTTCAGTCAGGTGTCTTCTTTTAACAATATCTTTGTTCACAGATACCAACATATTTTTCTCCTTTCCCTTCAACACTAAGTAAACATTATCCAGAAAGAGAATAAAGATCCTTCATTTGTTAATGCTTGGACTTGCTCCCTGAATCCTGATGATACCAGATCCTAACATATGATTTCTTCTGAGTTTAAATAGATGACCATGTTTACTTCCCTTATGATGCTGTTTTAATGCTTTACTTTAATTGTAATAAACAGATATTGGCTGGTCTTACAGAAACTGCATTTTTAGCATGAATAAAATATTCATTGGACTTTTCTTTCTAGGAAATTCTAAAAAATGTTGGAGAGTTGAGGTAAAGGTCATCAAATGTAACACGAATTCAGATTGTATTAAAAGAGATTCAGAGCCAAATATCCAGGAAAGGCTGAAATATCAGAGAGAGGAAACACCACAGTCAAATCTCACTCAGTTATCTTCCAACTTCCTCAGCCTCACTCCTGGTTACTTCTGTCTCTGCTGGTTTCCTATGCCGCCTTCAATGCACTTCTTGTCAGCTGTATCCCATCTAGGTTAGGATTAAAGGAAGGAACTACTCTATTTGGTAGCCAGTCTTGAACTCACAGTCTCCAGAGTTATGAAATTAAGGGTGTAGGTCACCACTCCCAGGCTTTCCCTGTGCTGGGATTAAAAATGGGTGCCATTGAATCCCAACTGTTTGTCCTTGTAGTCAAAGATCAAGAAATTCCTGAGCTGTCTGCTTAGGTTTTGACTGTGTGCTGTCTCTGGATATTTCAGGTTTTATTAAATATGTAACATATCACTACAATCAAAAGTCTTATCAGATAGCACACTAGAAATAAAGGGTGATGGACATCAAAGAACAGATATGAACAGATGCAGGGACTATTTTGCATTTTGATAAATGTTGCATTTTTGTCTCCTGCTAGAAAATAGCTGTTTTCCTGGGAACTTAGAGACACTGTGACATAGCAACACAAAGGTATTCAGAAAAATTAGCATCCTCAGGTCACCTCAGGGGCAGCTATGGCTTTTAATACCTTTGCCATGAGGTGTTTTCAGTATTGCAGATTGGGATTCGGGAACCCACTGATATTTTTATGATATCTCACAGCTTAAGGATGGAAGAAAGGTCAGCTCAGCCCCTCTCATCCTGAGCCTGTGGAGTACAATGTTTTGTGTTGTGGAGATAACTGTTCTTCAAGTTATCTGAACAAGAGGGTATCTCCATGTTCAAAGACACTTTAGTCATAAACATTGGAGAAACCACCTTTTGAGATACATATAGATCTTATTAAAATATTATTTATTTATTATCTTCCCAGGATACCACAATTATTTTATGTTGACTTGTGTTAATCTATTATCTTTCCTTCTGTCTATTCATTCATATATCATCTATCTGTCTGTCTGTCTACCTATCTATTCACCTATCATCTATATTTATGTCTTTCTTTCTCTCAGTTTCTTTTTTCTATATTTCTTGTGTATGTTATATGCATGTGTTATTGAGATGCTCACTAATGAGCTCCCATGTGAAGATTTTACATCTGCCTCAGGTGTCTTTCTCTGTTGTCTTCAATCTTACTAAGCCAGGAACTCACTGATTGGCTCCATTACTTATCAATAAGCTCCAGAGATCCAGTGCCCCCATCCCTGAAAATACTTGATGTTATAGATGCATACATCCATGCCCAGATTTTTAAAAGGTTTGTTATCATGTATTAATTATGGGTACGTGTGTGAATGTAGGTATGTGTGCATGACCTTCTGGAGCTGGAGGTACAGGGAGTTGTGGGCGGCCTGATGTGTGTTTTGGACATCTAACTGTAGTTCTCTGGAAGAGCAAGTACCCTTATCTACTCAGTACTCTATCCAGCCTCAGCCATGCCCAGTTTTAAACAGAGGTGTCAAGGATCTGTTCTTATCTCCATGCTGCTTCAGAAAGTACTTTCCCCACTGAGCTATCTCCCAGCTCCTCTCCATGTCATTTAAAGTTAACATCATCTGTTTGATGGATTCATTGCCAATTTTAAATTCTACTTTGTGTTTTAAATTGACAGATAAAATTGTATGGCTTTCCCATTATATATGATGAAATCAAAGCTTTATAAAGGTCCAACTGCACATACACAGGGAAAAATCATGTCGATGAATTTCCAAAGAAGCCCTGGAAAATTAAATGAGCTACAATTTTGGTCCATTTTTTTCCTAAGGATGGAAGAATTTCATTGACATAAAATAGTAAATGGACCTGACTTATATTTTAAAAGCTTCTTCCTATTCAATTATCTTTTAATTCCTCCAGTTGCATCAAGGAGAAAAATCTCATTTGTTGTCAGAATATTTTTATAATTCATTCAACATTAGTAATCTCTTCTTTTTAATTTCAACAAGAAAAAATAGTAATTGATGAGAAAATCTAGAATCTTTAATATTACTAGGCTCACTGTGGTGTTATGTGGCTATATTAAGTATTAGGAAAGGGATGCTGGTATTTCATTAACATAAAATGATAGTTTTCTCTTAAATTACACTTTGTATTTAAGAAGTACATTAAACACATGACTGATCCAATTACTTAATTGTGGGGAAAGTTAATTAAGCTTGAAAATCATAATATCTAAGCTATTCTGTCTGTATATTAAAAAGGAGTCAAAACAGAATGGAAGGGGGCAAGTGGATAAGAGATTTCCCTTTAAATATCCATCTAAGTACAATTTTTGTTTTTTTGGGAGTCAGAGTGTTATAGTTTGAAGAATCGTCCACCATAGGTGCAAGTGTCTGAACAGTTGCTCTCCAGCAGATGTCGCTGTTTGGTAAGATTATGGCATGTTTAGGCGGTGGAGACTTGCTGGAGGAAGTAGGTCATTTGGGGCGGGCATTGGAATTTCATAATTGGACTCCACTTCTTGCCAATTCTCTACTTCCTAAGTGCTGATACAATATGATCAGCTGGCCTCCAGTTCCTGCCTACTATGCCATTCCTGAAGTCATGCTTTCTCCACCATGATAAACTGATCCTAAACAATTTTTCCCCTAAATTTCTTTGGTTAGAGTCTTTTACCACAGAAACATGACAGATAACAAATGCATATATATTGTATGAATTCTATTTGTTATTATAATAAAAACCTGGAACCAGATATTGGGGAAAAGCTGGAATATCAGAAAGACAGAGAAAAAAACCACATCTGTGTCTCACCCACCAATTGCTCAGGCCTGACTCGATGAAATCCTCTGGTTCTAATTTCTCTCTCCTTAGCCCACCAAGGAATTGTCTGGGAAAGCTGAAAAAACCCTCTTCTCTTCCTCAGCCCAGCTACCTTACCTTCTTCTTTTCACATTCCTAAAGATGTGGATCACTATTCCCTGACTTTTGTGGCTTGTAGACTTTCTGATATTCCAGACTAATTTTGTTAAATATATATCACCACATATAGAACTTGCATATTTAAGAATGGAACTCAAGCATTTGGATGTATGCCAGTTAACTGCTGAGAATGCCATGCTTGGCAGAAAGCACACCTTAGCTAACTAGGCTGATGAAAGTACAAAGTGATTGACAACTAGAGAGATGGCTGCTCAGAGATTAAGAATGTTGGTTGCCTTGAAGATGATCTGGGTGCAATACCTAGCACCCATGTCTGGCTCACAACAATTCAGTTCTAGGAGATTTTCTGGCCTCTAATGGCACTCCACTCATGTCTTTCTTTTTGTGCCTCTGTGTGTGTCTTTCTCTCATCGGGATCATGTTTGATCTGGTTTGATACAGCAACTCTTCACCCAGTTAACTGGTGGATGTCTATAAATAGAGAGGCCTTATGTCTGGATAAGAGAAGGCAGGTGGAAACACTTAGACTGTTTCTACATATAAGGACTTTATTATGAGAGGTGGGGAGGTCCTGGGAGGGAAGAAGTAAGACAGAGTGTCAGGGGGTAGGAATTCTTCTTAAATGAGGCTTGATATCAGAACTCAGGACAGGGTGTGGCTTTAGAGGTTAGAACAAAATCCTAACACCATCCCTCTCTTTTTTTCTCTCACTCTCAGACAAAATATTCACACATACATAAGATAAACATCCAATATTTTTGAAGAATGTTCAAAGCTTAGCTGACTTAATATGAACATAAAATTCTATGTCAGCACATCCAAGTTCAAATTTTTTCTTGGTCATTTTTGTTTGTTTTGTTTTATGTTGAATGAACACTGTTTCTCTTAATTTGTGGCTTTCCATTAAAATGGAAATAAATGACAAATGCACATTCTCACCTTATTTTACCTAAAGATTTCAATAAGTAAAAGATAATATCCTTTAGGGAGTTGTATCTATTGGGTGTTTGATCTAGAGTACATTGTTTTTTAACCTATAATCCCTGTGATGGATAGGTGGGTAGATGGATGAGTAAATAAATAGAAGGAAGAAAAGACGTATAGATGGATAGGTAGACAAACATAAAATGTAGGCAGAGGCAGAGACTTTTTAATGTATACATTTAGGTAAGTGATTCCTGCTAAGTTGCTGGAAGGAAGAAATTGATTGATGTATGGAATGCCTAGCATGTTATCCATAAGCAGTAAGCAGTAGACACTGTGGTATTCAGAATCAGCAAGTAAATTTCATTTGAAAGTACTTTCACTCTGTTTAATGTTTTAACTTGCCAAAGATTTTCTGTGTGCGACAAATGAAATGAACTGTTGGAGGTTCATTTGTTGAGGTACCATCCTCAAAACTACAGCCTTCTTCCCTGGAAGCAGACAGATGACCTGAGGAAGTTTGTTCTGCAGAATAGCAGAGGTGGATCTACAAAGATATGTAGGTGTGTGGCTTATGTGCATGGTGTTTGTGTACATGCATATGAGGAAGCTTGTGCCCATGCAATATGTTTGTGAAGGTAAGAGAAGGGCGCTGGGTGTCCTGTAGCATCACTCTTCAATCTTTGAGAACCTGAATCTAGACTGTCAGGCACCAAGCCTCAGTTCTGCTCCCTGCAGTGCTTGGGTACCATTGCACAAATGGCCTTTTATGTAGCAGCTCAGGATTCAAACTCCAAGTTTTTGCACTTGTACAGCAAATGTGCTTACTCACTGAACCATCTCCCCAGACCCAACCAACCATTTTTTTTCCCATCATGCACCAGCACAGTTCAAGGAACTTTAATGATTTCAATGCTATCAAATGTTTTCTATTTTCCTGTACAATTAAGCCTTTTTTAAAATACTGCCAGAAAGAAATACTCCCTCTGCATTGAAACAAAATTCAGGATGTGCTTGGGATACTCACATTCTAAGTTATTTTCTGTTGTGATAAAACACTGGCAAAACAATTTGGAGGGAAGGTGTTTATTTCAGCTTACAGTTTATAGTCATAAACTATAAATATAATGTAGCTTATCATGAAAGGAAGTCAGAGCAGGAATTCAAGGCAGGAACTGAAGCAGAGGCCATGTAGTATCAGTGCTTCCCATTCCTCAGCCTGCTTCCTGAGAGCATCTAGGATAACTTGCCCAGGTTGACACCATCTACAGTATACTGGGCCATCCTCTATTAATTTGCAATCAACACAATGCCCCATACACTTATCCACGGGCCAATTTGATAGAGGTATTTTCTCTTTTAAGGTTCCCTGTTACCAAATAACTCTAGTTTATATAAAATTAACAAAAATTAATCAGCACAAAAGCTGTATAGTGTCTACAGATGAATCTCAGTGTCACCCCAAAGTTCAAAGCAACGTAGTATAAACCAGAAACCCCCAGGGAGATTAGTTAGGAACTATGCCATAAAATATGTGAGCCATCTCGCCTAGTGGCCTTCTGAAGTGCCTCCTCTCCTCAAATAAAACCAGTCCCTATTTAGAGTGTCCACTGTCCTTTTTAGCAATCAAAATAAAGATCTGTGTGGGCTGCATTGATATCTGTGGACATAGGGATGGGGTTTTGATGGCCAATGCAAGTTCTGACATCCTAGATAAGATGGTTAGATCACAGACACTTTTTAGCCTTAGAGCAGGCACAGATCCTGGTCAACTCTGGAAAATTAACTTCAGTCCCTTGGTAGGTGGTAGAAATATTGACAGATGCCAATCATCCTCCAAGATGACCGGTCAGCTTCCCATCATCTTGTAACTGCAAACGTCCCCCTATATTCTCTAGGTATTCACTGGCTTCCAGAGTGGAAAACCTCTACTTGACCTTGTATGTGGTTTGTGGATCCATCCACCCCAAAGGTCTGACTTATATAAGAAACATACGGCTACAGAACTCATCTCTGTCAGTGTTGATGCTAAAGGGTCATCTAGTCTTGAAACTCTGGTGTAGGAATCTCCCCTTCCAACAAAAAAGTGAGTAGAAATACTTCCCTCAGGGGTTGGAGAGATGATGCCTCAGTGGTTAAGAGACTGACCTCATCCAGAAACTGGATGTGAGTCCCAGCATTCACATGGTCACTCACAAGTATCTGTAACTCCATTTCTGAGGGATTCAATACCTATTCTTGTCTCTGCAGCTACTAGGGTTAGTTATGCAGTCAGGAAGAAGACAAGGAGTCCATACATAGATAGGATTATCAGGCTGGGACACATGAACTGAAAGTTGAATGCAGTAGTGCCGTATGTAAGTATTTAGCCTTCAGCCTAGGGCAGGCCTAGATGCAGAGACCCTGATATTCAGGAACAAACCTGTGATAACCCTCTTTACTGAGAAAGGAAAGTTAGGAGCATATTTGTAAACCAGTGGTGATGGCTAATCTTTGCTGTCTGCTTGACACAACCTGTAGTCACCAAGAAAGGAGGAATCTCAAATGAGAAATTGCCTACTACAGCTAGCTGGTGGGGGGGGCATCTTCCCACTGTGGACAGTACCCCCTCTAGGCTGCTAGGATTCGGCTGTATAAGAAAGCCAGCTGTATGTTGAGTCTTGGAACAATCCTGGAAGCAGCATTCTTCCATGGTCACTGCTTCAACTTCCTGCCTTTATTTCCTGCCTTAGGTCCCCTCAATGTTGGTCTGTAAATCAAAGAAACGTTCTCATTCCCAAGTTGCTTTGGGTCATGATGTTTATCACAGCAGCAGAAGGCAAAGTAGGACACTTGTGTTAGAAAGTTTCTTGCTTGCTGTAATACAGAGTCTGAATATGAAGCGTGTAGATATCTACAGGATTCATTAGCAGCTGGAAAATATGCACCAGAGGCTAAATTGCATGATTAGTAGATTTACTGCTGAGAAAATTCTCTAAATACAGCACATTAGCCATTTGCAGCTGCCTTTTGGAATTACAACATCAGCTCTAGAGACGGTAAGACCCCAAAAAGAAAATCAACTCTCCCTTCCCCACTCTGACATCTTCCCCAACACTAGTCAATAGAAGCACATTCTAAACACACATATCACAAACTATTGGACTGAGAACCTTCTCCATTGATTCTGTTGAAATTTTAGGAGACTGATCCTTGTCTCTGTAGGTCAAGCTAACTGTAAAGGTTTATCTGAGGGTTCAGTGCCTGCTTGGCAAAGACCTCAAAACACTGCCATGCAATTAATAAAAATGAAACATTGTGGATTATCTGCCATGCTGAGAAAGAAATGACTTTTCCTGACCTGTGAAGGAAGTTGGGTAGGCAGGATGCAGAAGCAGACACAGGGGTATCTCTGAGTATATACAAGTGGAATAAGCTTTAAGACTTATAGCTGAGGAGATCAACACGTAAAAGAGGTCTTTCCTCCAAGATTGATGACCCTGGATGGATCCCTGGAACCTACATTTAGAAGAAGAGAAACACCTCAAGCATGTTGCTCTCAGACATCCACACACATGCTGTGGTGTGTGCATACCCTGCTTCAAAATCAATCAATGAATAAGTTAATAAAAATGTATAATTTTATTATTGAGCAACAAAAAGTGAGTGTTGGCGGTAAGGACAGGGTCTGCTTCCATATGTGTTTTAAAGGGTGATATGTACATGAATGTTTACTGGATCATTCTAAAGGGATGGCTACATATATGCACAATTTGATCATGTCTCATGATAAAGGCAATCATTACAGTGAAGGATTGTGGAATCAGCTCAGTGGGTAAGGGTGTTTGCTGTGACAGGATGAGGACCTGAGTTTGACAAATTTCAGCTAACATCTAAAAGGTTGGACATGATTACATACAGGCCTCCCATACTCCCAATATGCTGGAGTGAGGTCATAAAGGAAAGGAGAATCTTTTAAGCTTGATTCATGAGCTACAGGTTGAATGATATAGTCTCAAAGGGATATGACAGTGAGTGATAGAGTGAGACAATTGGTGTATTTCTCTAGCATTTGTATATGAACACACACAGACACACACACGAGTGTATCCATCCTTACCCCTCCCAAGGAATACTATTGCATTTATTTCTCATCTTCTCAGTATCCATTTGCATCGTTTCATTTGTTTTTAACATGAGGTATGTGTACATGTGTGCTCTTGGGTTTGTATATATTATGTTTGTGCTGGATCCTCAGACTCCCTTGACTCTCATTAAGAGTGTTCCTCTTAATTATATATAAATATTATTTTATTTTCTTCCAACATAGAAATCACTATAGTAATGCTTATACCACCAGGTTTTTTTTTCCTTGAGTCAGACAATACACAAAGGATGCCACTTAGGTAGCTTTTAACTGTGTGCTACTACCATGAGGCAGGTATGTATTAGATGTTCCCATTCCACCATGTGAAAAATGGAGGCTGAGCAAGGTTACATCATCCACCAAAACCACAGCAGCATGTGGGTGCCAAGAACTTTGACCTTGAGTCTCCATAGTCTCACACACATTTCTAGAACTTACTTGCTCATATCTCTGGGCACAGCCATGAAAATGACCAGGTCTGAACATTTAGAGTGACTTCCAGAAGACAGTATCCACTAAAGAATAAGTAACATACCTCATCTCAGAATTCATTTTTTCCACAATTAATAACCTAAAAAATATTTACTTGCTTTTTCAACTTTTTGAACTTGTTTTTAAATAGTATTTTTAAATGAGAAGCAGCAAATTCCTGAATTTTTAATATTCCCATTCTGCCTACAATATTTTGACTGAATTGCCTGATAATAATTTACATATCATTACAAATAATTGCTTGCCAATTTCACTGGTAAAGTTCAGCTTGGAATTGTGTCATTTTCCACAAATAGCTGGTTCAATAAGCAAAATTGCATTCATTGATCTGGGGTTAAGTAAATATTTGATAAGATTGACTGCACACACAATTTAGGAAACAGGAACCTGGTCTCTGTGGTCACAACTGGCTAGATCTGTTGGAACTTGCTTATTTCATTATAAATTTGTACTGAAAACATCAGGTGTGATTCTAAAGAAGCCACCTGGTTAGAATACTTGAAGTGTCATCAAATCAATTTTCTTTCTCTTCTTCTGGAATCATTACTTGTAAGAGAGGAAAACAATAAGTCTTGTGAATAAAAAGCTAATTAATTTAATATGATAGTGTCAGAGAAATAGAAAAAAATAGTTCACACATCAATTTACATGCTTGAGTATAAGAGATTATAAAACTATTCATTAATATATAATTCAATCTTTTCCCTCAGTTCAATATTATGGTGTGTTATGGTTGAATTTGAGGCAGGTAGGAAGCAGAGGTCTCAGGATCAAGTTTGGATTGAAGAGAGCCTTCAGGGTGGGGGTTTTCCCTTAGGAAATTGTGGGAAAATTTTTCTAGTTTTCAGATTCAGAAAATGAGGTTGATAGTCTGTGGTTCTCATGCTGTGCGCTGTCTATGAGTTGTAAGGGGAGAATCAATAGCATAGAGAAGTCCACAGAGACTGTCAGAATTGGGGGCACACACAGAACACAGAGGAGAAGGTGTCTAATGTTTTGGGCATTGAGTCTTTTATTTTCCTGTCACAGATCCTATTATCTTCTTTCCCATTTTTCTTCTTGTTGTCTTTATAAAGTCCACCCTCATTTATTGGTGCATGCATATTTGAGTGTGTGTGGTGTGTACATGTGCATATGGAAGGCTGGGGTTAACATTAGACATCATCTTCTCTTGTTACTCTACGCCTTATTTTTTTTAATTCATTGAACGTGAAGCTCACCATTTCAGCTATACTGGCTGGCCAGTGAATACCCATATCACTCCATTTGTCTCTTGCACCCCCAAAGCCATGGTTACAAACGTGCATCACTGAACTCAGATTTTATGTGGGTGCTGAGATTTGAACTCAGGTCCTCACTCTTGTGCAGCAAGCACCTTATGCCCAGAACCAAACTTTTCAGTTTGGAAAGCTCTTCACATGTTCTAGAGAGCAGGCTTCTATGAAATAACAGCACTTGTGAATATTTTCTACCAAGCCATAATTTGTACATTCACTATTTTTATACTGTACCTCAGAGTTAAAAATTTTCATTTTAATGGAGTCAAGTTGTCTCCATTTTCACAAACTTAGCTTTTGGTGTTATGTCTACATTATTCTTGCTTTGCAAAGGAAAGTTTGATTTTTAAAATATTATTTATTGAGAGTCTCTCATATGCATTAGTTGGGTTTTCACTTGTGCTAGAAACCAAAAGGCAACTGGTACTGAGCTGGGGAATTTCTGCCCTTTTGCTGGGTCCTATTAGCTGATAGATCTATTCTTCAATGACATCATCCTGTGCTGATTGCTGTCATTTTACGCAATCTCTGACACTAGGCAGCATGTGTCTTACAACTTGATTTTTCTGTATTACATTTCCATGTGACTTTTAGAATACGTTTCCAAGATTGATAAGGTGTTTTGTGTGGTTATTTTACTGGGAATTTGGTTGAGAATATAGATTATCTACAACACCATCCTAGGAACCCCTCAATTTCAAGCTTCCACTCCATATCCAGGGGATATGCCTCCATATATATATTTATGTGTGTGTATATCTATGTACATATATATAACGAAAATGTGCTAGTTGTCCATATATCATATATCATTCCTTTATGTGGCTTTTGAATTTTAACTTAAATATTTATTCTGAGAACTTTACACCCAATGCCATTATTTTTCTTCCTTCTTCAAATTACTTACCTCTTGCTGGTGTCTATGAAATGCTTGAAATTATGAGTAGTTAATTTCTTTTCTGCTATCTTGATATATAGTTAGCAACTCAAAACATAATCTTAATTGTTTAGATTATTTGATTGACACATAATGAAATTCTCTATGATCACAGTTTTATGCCTCTTCTTTTGAGAGGGAGACTTCTTATTATTGCCTCTCAGTGTCATATTGATCCCAGGCTTAAAGGACGACTCTTTGAGCTTTCGTGTATTAAGGAGGAGGCCTCCAGTTTCTCATCAGTGGGTATGATATTTACTATATTTTCATTGTCAGCTTGAGGAATTCCCCTCTGTCTAAAGATTGCTGTAAGGTTTATGACCAATAACTTGTGTTATGCTGGCTTCTTTTTCTTTACCAGTTGACATGAGCACAACCATTTTGGTTGATATTATTATCAACCAAATATTATTATTGTCTTTCAAACATGAAGTAACTTCATTTACTTGGGATGATCAGTTCTATTTCTATTTTATTCAATTGAAGTCATGAGTATTACATTGAGGCTTTTGTGCTCATCGAAGATATTGAAACTGGCTTCTCTTCTTTATCTGGTTTCACTTTTAAGGTCACAAAGAGAGGGTGGCATTTCTTGGCTGATCTCCTCAGCCTCTCTGTTAGTTTTACTTGGGGGTTTTACAAGTCACTATTATATCTCTTAGGACATCAAATTCAGCCTCCAGCAAGCTGTCAAAATCACCTTTTGTGCATCATTCCCAGTTTATGTCTCCAGCAGCTTTGGCTCATGGTCATTCAATCATGGCTTCAGCTTTCTAGATGTTGTTCTTCCTAAATGTCTAGAGGCAGCATTTCTTCAACCTCAGTTCTCAGAAGTCCGAAGGGACCACTAATAACTTTAGCTTTCTCAGCTCTTTCTTCATTGTTTGGAAGTGTGTGTGTGTGTTTCACACAGCTGCATTTTTTGTTTGTTTTAATCAGAGAGTTCACCTTTGTTGTCAGAGTGACCACAGACCTGGATACCCACCATTTCTTTCTCCTTAACCCTGTGTGACCCTTACAATAGGATAGACTTCTCAGGAAGATATTCAAAGTCCTTTGCTGAGTCTGGAAATCAAAGCTCCCCCATAGCATTGCTATTGTTGTTTGGAAGAAATGACTGTTCTACGTGTAAACTGCTTGCTAGATTTTTCCCTATAGACTAGTCTCCATACACTGGTACATCTGTAGCAGGGTCAGGGAATTGAAAGCAGCGATTGAAAAGATTGAATTGCTACAGACACGATGCCTGAGATTAGTTATTAATTTTATTTTCAGATGATGTCATGATAGTGTCATAAATACACACACACACAATTCAAAATCAAATTTGTCATAAAAAGTGAAAGGACATACTACAATTTGATTATTACTCATGGGTACTGTACTGAAAAACCATATTGTGGACATAGATTTTTGCAGACAGACATCTTGTGGATATCGTCTGTGTCTGAGTCAAATGGTCTCACACTGGGAACAGTTTCCAGGTAGGTACCTCCACATTATGCTATTCTTCTCATCTCAGTTTTATAAGCCATTTTGAAAGTCTTAACAGCCTGAACTGCCCCCATTTAAACGTGTTCCTTCTATTGAAATAAATAATACATTAGTTCAATGAATCTATTGGCTCCTTTAAATTAGGGAAGTGTGTCATTTTAAACAGTTTGATGGGTGCCTCTCTCTGCCCTAAATTTTCGACTAGTTATAAAAGCTACTTACTGCTTCCATAACCACAGGCAGGCAGCCAGGCATCAGGCTGAAGAGCATTTTGGTAAAAGCCTAAGTAAAGAAGGTGATGAAATATCTTTCTCCTCAAAAATAAAAACCGATTCATCATACCTAGAAATTCATTTTCCTGGGAAGCAGGGAAGCAGGTGCAGTGGTTTTTGGCAATTAACTTGTGAAGCTGTTTCCGCAATGTCTACTTTTCTTCCTTAATGACATCTTTTTTTTTCTTTTTGCAAATATGCTGATGTGCAGTTATTTGCCCTGCCCATTTGTGCCTATGCTTGCCCTATGTCACTATGAGTGTTTTAATGAGAAATACACCCTCTTCCCAATGGCTCCTAAAACCCTAATGAACAAATTACAGGAATATACTTAATAGACATTTCACAGAGCATTGTGGATATTATGGGTTTGGGAAACTGTGTTCTGTACTATCAATGGAATCCAAAAGTTACCCTCAAATAATAAAAGTAAATGGTAATATAAATTTATCTATTTATTAAATATTTATTTATTTTATTATGTGATATGCATGTGTCTATGCACACATGAGTACAGAGCCCTTGAAGGCCAGCTGGGTCAAGCCAAATCCATGTTTATTATAAATCGAGTCTTTCTAGAATGTCCATAATGTTTTCCTGTTGTGCACAGTGGTGGTTTACACACTGTAAAGCCAGAGCAGGCAGTTGAGGCATAGAGGTCTGATTTCTTGGAGCTGGAATCATGGGTGGTTGTAAGCTCCCATGGGAATACTGGAGAGCAAACCCAGATCCTCTCCAAAAGTGGATAATGCTGTTAACTGATGAGCCATCTCTCTAGATCTTGAACTTCCAGATATCTAAAAAATATAGTTGTTTTCTGGCTTGGTCTTATGCATACTTTGTGCACTAAGTGGACTTGGGCTACTGCTGCTGCTAACTTTACTACTGAAGACATCAAGTCAGTAAAAAGATAGGTTGGTGGATCCTGGTGATGGGGTGAGGGGTTGGAGGAAGCTAGTTGGGTGCATGAGATCAAAATACATTGCATATGTGTATGACATGTTCAAAAATTAATGCAAGTATTTTTTGAAAAGTCTAAAGTTTTATCGTGCTGGTGAGGATTTTTATAATAATTAATTTCCCAGTAACATTTGTTATCTTCCCAATTTTCCCTAATAATAATGTATTGTGCTTGTACTAAAAATAAGCTTATTTGAAGGGAATTGTACTCTTAACGAGCTTCCCAATTATGGACCAGATATTACATATTTCATGTCAAGTTACACACAACCAGAATGAGAATTTCTACAGAATTTGCTGGAACTGGGCTAGCAAATTAGACTATGCTTTTATGTGTTGTCTCTCTATAAATGGAGTTTGACTTACATAATGTTGCTTTTTTTTTCAATCTTTTCTCAGAAGGTGCCATGATCGATTAGTCATGTCTGCTATAGATTCGTGATAGGTTGTCAGAAGTCTTCCTAGTGTGTCTGTGACTGACTCTACAATGGTCACAGTGTGGTCAGTCAGTCTTAATGACTAAGCATCTTAATGGTGTTCATGGAAAAACAATTGAGAACATAATTGTTTTGTAAGAAAATCTATGTTAGTAGACTTGTGTACAGTACTAGTAAGACTTGTCTATCACAGAAACGTTACCTCCATTAGTCTAACCTGTGGTACTTGGGACAATCTGTATTACCAGGTGCAAAACTGTGACTCCTGGCTCAATGAAGCCTGGGCTTCAAAAAAGGTGAATTCTGTATCATTTGTTCTCTCTCTCTCTCTCTCTCTATATATATATATATATATATATATATATATATATATATATATATGTGTGTGTGTGTGTGTGTGTGTGTGTATCTTTTGTTCTCTCTCTAAATATATGTATATATATATATGTGTATCCTTTGTTCTATCTATATATGTATGTATATATACATATATGTGTGTATATATACTCTAAAGGCAATATTTGTAATAATTGCATTTGTAATTTTGTAATTTGTAATATTTGTAGTGACAACTTTATTCACATATGGGATTGAAGTTTCTAGAAAATAAGTTTTAAAATTAAACCTCTTCATTCTCCATCCTTTTCTAAAAGTTATCTGTTAGATCCTCATTTTGCTTCTTTCTGAGCATGTAGGTTACCACAATTTGAGTCTGAAAGGTCAATAAGTGACAGGCCTTTTAAGGACCTGCCAAGCTTTCTAAATTCCCAAAGAATATGGGTATGTAAAAGAATGCCACTCCTATCTAGCTCTGTGCACAGCAGTGCCTGCCTCTATCACACTCACACAGGACTGTTTCTCATAGCAGTCGACGCAGACCTCAATCTCAGTACAGGAAAATGGATTTGTTTATAGTAGAGACAGAATCAGGGATACAGCATGAGAGTTAAGCTTCCCAAATTGGTCTCACATCAGTTGTGCTTGTACATTCTGTGGTCTCCTATAACAGGATTATAAATATTCAATTCTCATTTGTACATTCTCATGTTGCAGGCAGCCAGCCAGCATTATCTGAATGTATTCATAAATGTGTGACATTTGCATAACACTTTAAAAATATTTATCTCTCAAGCATTCTCTCTTCTATCACCCTGTTTTATGTTTTGATATTGATGGATATACTGGCAATGATTCTTTGATTTACAATGTCATGTAAACAGCTTGTAGATATTCTGCATCTCAGAGAATAAGCTCAACATTTTGCTCCAATTAATACTTTTTTTTCTCATATTCAGTGCTTAGAGGGATTTCAAACTCACAGAATATCAGTTGCAAGGAAAAATAAAAATGCTAAATATCTATGTACCTGTGAGTAGATACCTGCAAACACATGACATCAATCTAAAAGAAAGCATTTTAGAAATTCTTCAACTAGCTGTTGACAACCCAAAGATATTCATGGAGAAGTCATAGCCACCGTTTCTCTGTTCCCTAGAGTTACACTATGTTCTTTTTCCTCTCTCATCAGAACAATACAAGTTGCTGATCTCTCCTAGACTTTCATATAAGCCACACTTCCTCCTATTGATTTTTTTTTATAATTCAATCCCAAAAACTTGACTAATGTCCTCTACCTAGTTTTTTTCTTTTGTTACAGCAAAATTCTCTCTCTTTCTTTAGTCATTTCCCCTTCCCCATGTGCATCTAAGTATTATGATGTGAACAAGAAAAGATTCATAAACAAGAGAGGGTCAGTGAGATGGCTTAGGGTATCAATTTCCAGGACCCGGTAAAGATGGAAGGAGACAGCTGGTTACAAAGTTGTTCTTGAGGCTGATGTCATGACATACACTTTTAATCCCAGCACTAAGGAGGGAGACAGAGGCAGGCAGATTTCTGTGAGTTCTCGGACAGCCAGGTCTACATAGAGAAACCATGTCTCAAGACCAAACAAAAACAACAACAACAAATAAAATTGTTCTCTGACTTTCACATATAAGCTGCAACATGTCTGGGCATGTACAGATATCACATCCACATGCAAGTACACTGCATATATGAATATAATAATGGCAAACAAAACCAAACCCAAGGAGCATAGTTATTGAAGAAGTAGGAAAAGAATTAGCAAAATTCAGCCTTGAATATTAATACATAATTGGATTCATTTTGTGCTGAGTTTCTACTTATTAGCTTTATGAATTCTGATTAATACTCCTGAGGGGGATTATTAAGGTCACCAGTTCTTTATGCATAATAACAAAATCGTCGTTTACTCCCCACATCTACTGTCTTCTAAGCAGTGGGCTTTGCACTTTAACACGGGTCATCTCACCCTCGGGTGTGACAGATGTGGTTGATCCTATTCTTGCTCTTATTTTTATAGGTTTGACATTTCCCTGCTGATGAGGTGCAGAGCTGGGACTCATTCCAAAGCCCTGGCTCATACCCAACGCCACAAAACAGCCTCAGCTGAAGAGACTGTCATATGTTTGGCAAAGACTATACCACTCAATAAAAATTAGCTTAAAATAGCCTTATCTTGGAATCAAGACCATGTCTAGGGAAATACTGATGCCAAACCAGAACAGCACGGACAATTATTAAACTGAAAACAATGAGTGACTTTCCACCAATTTTTGAAAGTTATTAATTTTTGTAGTAATTAGCACTTCACTATGGGAACAAGAAAAATTAACCAGTGTGATAGTATGGCTACTGAGATAAGCTGACCGCAAAATTGATATGTAATAGAATTTGCCATGAAAACTAGGTGGGAAAAACAATAACAATGTAACAAGTTGGTAGATTTTTTTTCTGTAACTTCAAACATTTACAGTTAGATCTTTGGCTCACACCAGTTGCAGGAAATCCATCTGCCTGTTACATTGTTTTGTCAGCTTGACAAGTCAGGGTCACCTGGGAAGAGAATCCTTAGTAGAGAAGATGATATCACTAGATTGGCCTATGGGTTCATCTTTGAGGGCATTTTCTTGATGGATGATCGATGTGGAATGGCTCAGCACACTGCTGGTGGTGCCACTCTGGACACACGGTCCAAGGTGCTGTAAGAAGGCCTCTGAGCAAGTCATGAAGATGCTAACTAATGGTGTTCTCCACAGCCCACTTTCAGCTCCTGCCTCCAGCTTCTGCTCCCAATTTCCTGGATGATGGATGGGCTTCAAGCTATAAGGTAAAATCAATTCATTCTTCTCCAGCTTGCTTTTGCATGGTGTTTGTTGCAGCAACAGAAAGCAAACTAGCAATAAGCTAAAATTGGAAAGGATCTTTGGATGTGTACTAAATAAGTATACCTTTTTATGTATCAGTCTTCCTTCCATTAAGTTATATTTTTAAAGCAAATAAAACAAGAACACTGAAAATCATGTAAACTTACTTTCATAGTCATGTAGGGAATAAAATGGTAGAATAGATTCTTTCAGAAAAAAACATTACTGTTCATTTAGTATTTTTTCTGTTTACAAATGAGAGGTTTTTTTCTTTTATTTTTATATGTGTGGGTGGGTGTTTTCCCCCCACATAGGTCTGTGCACCATGTATGTACGGTAACCATGGAGTACAGAAGAGGATGTCAGATCTACCTGAGGTTACAGATGGTTGTGAGTTGTCATATGGGTGCTGGAATGAAATCCCTGTCCTCTGGAAAAGCCACAAGTGTTTTTATTTTCGTGGTCATCTTTCCAGACTTAGCTTCCCCCTCTATGAACATTTAAATTGGTTAACTTTTATACATAGAATATTTTTTTCATATCTACCACTGCTCTTCCCTCCTCCTAGTCCCTCCCAGTCCTCCCTCAGTTTCCCTCCACCCCAATCCTCATCCATTCCTCAAGGAGGACAAGGAGTCCCAAGCTCGGTCAGTTCAGTCTGGCATATCCAGTGGAGGTAGGCCCAACTCCCTCATCCCAGTATTAAGGCTGAGTTAGATGTTCCTCAGTAGAGAATGGGCTTCGAAATGTCAGTTTATGCACCAGAAACATACTCTGATCCTACCACAAGAGGCTCCACAAACTGCCCACATCATGTGACAGTGGTCTACCTTTGGAAGATTTAATTTCTTTCCATGAAGTTTCCTCAGTGATTATGTCAGAGTCAGTGAGCTCTCAATAGCTTGGGTCAGTCGTCTCTGTGGGTCTCCTCTTCATGATCCTGATCCTTTTGATCATATACGATCTTCTCTCTCTCTCTCTCTCTCTCTCTCTCTCTCTCTCTCTCTCTCTCTCTCTCCCTCTCCTTCTCCCTCTCCTAATGACAATTAGGAAGGTCATTCATTTGATTTTAGGGAAGTCCTGTTTAGGCACCCTATCTACTATTGATTGGAGTCCTAGCCAGGGGTATCTTGTGGGTTCTTGGAGGTTTCTTTAGCACCAGGTTTCTTTCTGTCCCCACAGTGACTCCTTCCATAAAGATATCCATTGCATTGTTCTTCCTTTCTGTTGCTGCTTTCACTCAACCAGCTCCTCACATAATTTGTTTTTACCTCCCTTTACTCACTTCCCATTATGAATCCCCATTTACTCAGGAGATCTTCTCTACTTCCCCTTCCGAGAAGGATCCCTGGATGTCTCTCTTAAGTTCCTCCTGTTAATCTAGCTGTTTGAGGGTTGTGGTTTGCAGCTTGGATATTCTTTGCTTTATGTCTAAAATCTACTTATGTGTGAGTACATACCACGTCTATCTTTCTGGGTCTGTGTTACATCATTCAGAATGATACTCTCCAAATTCATCCATTTTTCTACAAATTTTAGGATGTCATTTTTTTTTACTGTTGAGTAATACTCCATTGTGTAAATTTATCACAATTTTTTAATCCATTCTTCAGTTGAGGGGCATCAAGCCAGTTTCCAGAAATATTTTTATTTATTTATACAGCATAGAAAAATAAATGGGTCTTATTTACAAATGGAAAACAATGTTACATGATAGTAACAATGCTTCAAGCATATTAATCAGAAATAATGTTGAAATTTGGCCAGAACTGATTTGCACTAGCCATCTGGGAAGGTAGTGGTTTTAAGATCTGAATTCAGAGATCAAAATGATGCTTCTGAAGGAGGCTTAAGGCCACCAAGAAGATAGAAGTGGGAGATAGATTAGCTTCTGGTTAAAATGTTTCAGTGAAGACATTATCCCAAGAGGAAAAGCATCATTTCTCATGAGGCCAATGGTAACAGATGAAGAGATTATGTCAGGGAAGATGATGCCAATAAGCTTCCTGCATAAGAACTGACTATGTGCTCAGTTTAGTGTTTAAAAAAACTTCTTGTTCTGGTTTAGATGAGAAATATCCTCTATAGGTTCCTGCATTGAACATTTGGCCCTGGCCAGTGGTATTGTTCAGGAAGGCTGTGAAATACTTAGGAGGTTGGACCTGGATGGTGAATTAGGTCACTGGAGTTGACCTTGAGGTTCATAGCCCATCTATGCTCCCAGCAGTCTATTCACATCCTGGTCTGCTGATATGTGAACAAGCAGCTCATACTCCTATCCACAGCCATGAAATGCTCCTGCCACCAAGCCTTCCCTGCCATGATGGACTAGAATGCCTAATAATGAGCACAGGAAGTCCTTTCTCCATTCAAGTGGCTTCTGGTTTGTTCGCAATAATTAAAAATAACAGTGATCAGTGCAGATCCAGAACCAGAAAATTTACAAATGAAACAAGTTGTTTGTTTATAGTATAATAACTTACTTATAAACTGACAACAAGGAAGGACTAAATTATAATGCAGAAAACCAAATCCTGCATTGCATAACTATGTTATTCAGTGTGATAGAAGTTGATTTACCCCAGAGATGAATCAAGGCTAATAAGACATACTGACATAAAAGGAATTAAATGTAAAAGAAAATGCTTATAGTTAGGTAAGAAGATTGCTAGAATATATTGATTAAATTCAATATATGTCCTATAAACAAAGAGAATTAAAAAAAAACCTCAGAAACATAAACAGAAGTCATAACTTAAAACAATCTAGAAGTGATGTAAACTTTCAAAAAATATCAGCCTGCCATCTCAGCCAAAAATCCAAACTAGGTCACTGCATGGAAAACAGCATTTGTATGACTTTCTTCTCAGGAACCAGAAATCTTATCAGCTAAGGAGGTGGCAGGAAGCTCGCAGGAACAGAAGAGTGTGGGGGAGAATGAGAGAGTTCAAAGGGAATATTCAGAACTTGATGTTTTTTTATTTATATTCTGTAACACTGAAATAAATTTAAAAAGAACAGATTATAGAGAAATGACAGATTATAAGTAAATAGATGATAAGTAGAAAATAGATGTAAGATAAACAGATATATGGAGATAGATGATAGAGAATATATAGAGGATAAATAAATAATAGATAGGTAGATAGATAGATAGATAGATAGATAGATAGATAGATAATGCCTTACTTTTCTATCACTGTGATAATGCACTATGGCCAAGACAACTTAAAGAAAAAATAGTCTATTTGGAGTTTATAGCTTCAGAAAGTTATAGTCCATGGCCATCTTGATGGAGAGCATGACAGCACATGGGCATGATGTTAAAGCCATAGCTAAAAAACTTGTTTCTTGACCTGCAAGGCAAGAAGCAGTGAGAAATTGGACCTGGTGTGGTCTTTTTCTGACTCAAAGCCCATCGACTCCACCAACAAGTCCACACCTCCAAATCCTTCCCAAACAGTTCCCCTAAACGAGGACCTAGCAATTAAATGTATATATCTATGGGGACTATTTATACTTAAACCACTGAAATAGATTGTAAGTAGAAGATAGATAGATAGATATATATAGATAGATAGATAGATGGACGGATGGATGGATGGATGGGTGATATATAGTAGATAGATAAATAAGTGATAAGTTAATATGCATATAGATGACAGATGATTTATAATTGACAAATAATTGATAAGTATAGACAGAAAAACAGAGACAGTCAGTTATATAGACAGATTAGATAGCCTCTAGTTTCTAGGAAGCAATAATCAAGTTCCAAGACACAGGCTTCTAGATGATAAGCACCTCAGAAGGCCATCATGTTTAATGATGCTGGAGAGCCAAGACCAACCTCAACTTCAGTGGACCATGCCAGCAATCTCTGTTTAGTTTCCTGGCCAGTCCACAATAGTGTCTACATTTCTGCTAAGTGATTTTTGTAGACCCTCCCTCTCAGTGTGGGGCACATCCCTATGGAATTCAGAGTTCCATCCCTGTATGACTTGCTTTGACAGGGTCAATTGCAAATTACACAGGAAATCTGTCTTTTTTATATATATATATATATTTGTTTTCCCAAGTGTTCCATCTCAGGGACATCTGTTCCCTCAGATGATGAGGCTCTATGCCACACATACAAATCAGTCATAGATTAGTGTCTGCTCTTGTGCAACTTTATTAGACACCAACCTCTTCCAGTGTATTAGACTGAAACTAGATTTCAATAGCCAGTTAAGTACTGCTGATGCCAGACTTCTGTGTTACTTGATATATCAGCTGTGGAGTGGGATTGACTTTTCATTTGAAAACTCAGGGGAATTATGGAGTAGGAAACCACTCATTTGCAGTCTGGCATGGTGATGCAAGCCTATCATCTTAATGCTCAGGAAACAGAGGCAGGAGGAACCATGAGTTTGGGGCTGAGGGAAGCCTCAGGGGAGAAAAGAAAAACTTTGAGGATGATGCTTATGGTTGAGATCAGACCCTGCTGCTGACTTCTTGAGATTGTTTTTTTTTTTCTGATTAGTATTGGGTTAGGTGTGCAAATCATAGCTGAATTACTCAGAGCATGGCAAAAATGAGCAATCACCCTTTGCTGTATATCCTCTCTCAGGTAATTCTATATCCACTTTAAAAAATTTCTACACAGCCCAGAGCACCCATATGCCCTACTAAAACCTTAATATACAGCACAGAAAATTCTTTGCACTCACACTCTTTTCCCAATAGGAGATTCACATCACTGTCTAGAGACAAGAATACATATTGGATAATTTCACTGATGTTTACTGTCGGAGTTTATCTTGGCCCCAGCCAGATTCCCTAGAGTAAACACTAATAAATCCTCCCTTCCCAATTCTGCACAGGGAATGCCTTAAAAGCAATGTTTTATTTACTTTTCAAATTTTTATAATTCCCACACAACAGTGCCCCAGACTGTTTGTGATATTAAGCAGATTAACGATGTAATGTCTAATTTGAAAACTGTCATTCACATAAATTTTAATTATGTGTAAATTAAAAACAAAAGAGGAAAGCACATTTCCCCTCCAGGGGCAACAATTCTTGACATTATCTACATCTCTCCAATGCTGGAGGATTCAAAAGTCTCAAGTCAAAAGTCTCTACCTTGCTGAGGACCCTGGTTTTGATAAGGCCACAGAATCCTGCTCCTGGAGGAGGGTGTACATTTTCCTGATGTCCAAGTGACCTCTCAATAGGTCGTATTCTAATATTCTTTTCCCATAAGCTTCCTCAGGCACATGCCTGTTGAGTAAATATGTTTATAACCTAACCCTAACCCTAACCCTTCCTGCTCTTAGGTGTACTCCCGGCCCTTTTCCCACCCTGCCACTAGCTATAGCGGCTATCATTGTCTACTTGTTACATGGTAAATGTACCTAAGGAGAGTTGGGACAGTGCCAAAGACAGTCTTCCATCAGGCAGGTAAGGCTTCCTTGTGGATCTTTCTGTCATCAGGCTGCCTCAAGATTTAATTCTAAGACACAGCCGCTTCATTGTCATAATCTCATCACAGGGATTTCCATTCAAACTACTGTACAAATTTTTAATTAACTACTCTGTGAATGGGTGTTCAAGTTCTCCATTGGCTCTAGAGCAAGTATCTTGAATTAAATCCCCTCTGATTGAAATACTGATGATTTCCAGTTTCACATCCAACATACAAGATAAATTTACCACTAGGGAAAAAGGTTGAATGTCATTGTCTGCCATTTGTCAACAGTGAGAAAAGCATCCATTGTCTATGGCAAGACATCCACTCACAAAGACTGTTTCCATCTAGGCCATATGGTACCCCTCCGTCTCTGGGGCACTAAGTTCTAATTCCCATAGGACCTCAACACTCTGAAAACTGACACCTGCTTGCTAGAAGTGTGTCTCTGAGGGTACAGAGGATACAATTACTTTCCAGTGTGGATACCTATCCATCTTTGCACTCACACTAAGCCTGTGGTCCCAGACGTTGTGTTTCCCATGAAGCAGTTTCTAGAGGTTTCTTGGCTCCCTGCTTTGCATCTTCACAACTTCAGAGTAGAACCCAAATTCTTGCTTCTCACTTGGATTCAAATAATAGGCACATATGCAAGGAAGAGATGGTCTCTGCTTCCTTCACAGTCTACTTCTGACACTTCACTTCTAACCCACCAGACTCTAGGGACTTTGACTGACAGGCTTCAACAACTCTACTCTAAATGTGTCACTCAGTTAACTTTTTTTGAACATTTATTTAGGGGTGTGTGTGTGTGTGTGTGTGTGTGTGTGTGTGTGTGTGAGAGAGAGAGAGAGAGAGAGAGAGAGAGAGAGAGAGACAGAGACAGAGACAGAGAGAGACAGAGAGACAGACAGAGAATGTTTCTGTGGAGGTCAGAGGAAAAGTTGCAGGAGTTGGTTTTCTCCATCCTTTCTACCACGTAGATGCTGGGGATTAAATTCAGCTCATCTAGCTTGGTGACAAGGACCATTACCCAGTGAGCCATCTTGTCGCCTTTGCTGACTTTATAAGACAATACTATTGGAATATAATTCATAGCATGGTGCATGTAGCTTGTGTCTTTCAATTTCAACCACAAAAACTGTGTAATCCATCCATTAATTTTTAATTATCTTAATTATCCTACACTGTATCAGTTGTTTCTCATTTTTTCTCAACCTTAGTTCTAGAATATCACTAACCCACTCTTTATACATACATATATATGTATGTATGTGTATATATATGTGTACATATATTTATTTATTCCGTATTTCTCCTACAAGGAAATTATATAATATGTGATCTTCTGTGAATGAGTGTCTCAGCAGCACTGGGAACATAAAAGAAATATCTAACTGTGTGCCAGGCATGGAATGAATCTTTAGATGAGGTCTGGCTCAGGGTCAGATCACTGTATCTGTGAAATCACCCAGTGGTCTTTTCCCCAGTATCCTAATTGGAACTGATATAATGTGGTCTAAGATTATTTTACATAAGGAATCTATATCCACTTGGTAGGACTTTTATTGTGAGACGAGTCAATAAGAAACCTCAGAAACTGTTGAAAGGGCAAAACAGTCTCATGAAGGAATGATAAGTGATAAATGGTTCTTACCAAAGTTCTGAAGCAGTGATTCTCAATCTGTGGGTCACAGTCACTTTAGGGGTGTTGAAGAACCCTTTCACAGAGGTCATACATCAGATATCCATCATATCAGAATCATAACAATAGGAAAGTTACAGTTATGAAGTAGTTACGGTTGGGATTCACTATAACATGAGGAACTATATTAAATGGCCCTAGCGTTAGGGAGGTTGAGAACCACTTCTGTAAAAGATATCCATGTGTCTCCTCTTGTGTTCCCCACTGAGTTCACCAGTCAAAAAGAAGAGCATTATTCGGAAAAGTGTGAAGCTGCTGCTGCTCAGTTATACCAAAAGTAAGGAATGCATGGGCAATCCAAGTGAATCTCCCAGGTAGCTCCTGTTGTCTCAGTGTTGCTGAGAATGTGCAGAACCTACCTGAAGGTCATGATCAGGCTTCTGGTGGAGCAGCCAGACTTATTTTGGTTACAGGAAAAGATGGCTCCACACAGTGGACTGTACTGGAGAGAAGATGCTTGCGAAGATTAACCTTGCCCACAAGAGCTACAGCCCCTCTGCCCAGATCTTTCTTTTAAGTTTCCCCTCATGAAGGAATAACCAGGAAGTGTGATAAGAATTGTGTGCATGTGTGTGTGAGTGCACACACACATGCCTACGTGCATGTGTGCGTGCATGCATGCATGTATGTATGTAACATGATATACACCCTCAGAAGTTACTACTTGGGCTTGTGTTAAGACTGTGCATCCCAAGAGCTCTTAGTAGCCACCATGACACTACTGGGAAAGCAGGTCATATTTTATGGAAATGTTCACTTAACTTCTTTCTCTCTGACATTTCTTAACATTCTATGCTTCGAGGCTATCTGAGATTCATCTATCCACCATTCACACCTACTTTATTTCATTGACTATTGAAATTGCGTATTCATTTCAACACTGCATCCATTTTGTCTAGGCTTCTCCAAAGTGTTTCATTCTATTACAGAATTTTGTCTGATCCTATCTTTTGTTCTCAGAACCCCCAGCATAACCCCAATATTCATATCAGAAAGAAAGTGTTAAATGAAGGTGGAAATGCTGTGACCTGGTTAATCTTAGGTGTCAGCTTGACACTCCTAAGTTGAAGGAATATCTGTTAGTTTGGCTTGTGAATATGGCTTTGGACATTTAATTGATTGATAATTGATGTAGGAGGGCCCAGCCCACTATTGGCAGTACCATCCTTAGCAGCTGGTAGGCCAGGGATGACTGTGAACCAGAAAACAGGCTAATGTTCTTTCATGGTCTCTGTTTCAGATCCTTCCTTGAGTTTCTGTTCTGACTTTCATTGATAATGGACTGTAACTTAAAAGATGAAATAGTTGTTTTTGGTCAGTGTCTTATTATAACAGCAACAACAAAAAAAATTAAAACATGCTAGATTCCCTCTCCAGACCTCCCAAACTCTCTCTATTTAGAGATATCCACTTGTATAAATATGATTTCTCTTTCTCCCTCGATTCTTGGTTAGGGTTGGGGAGTCCAGCAATATAATACTTATAAATGCTATCTACTCATAAAGGAAGCATGTATGAAGGGGCAACATGCATTTAGACTTTGAGTTACTAGTCTTACTAGTACTATTATTTTATCAAAAAATTCTTAATCTATTTCATTACTCAGCCCAATGAATCATCTGCCTCCAGCAAGACTGTCACATTTAACAGACTCCATCTGTAATTGGTCAATATTGAATTGTTCACACATTCATTCTTACAGGTCTACTTGCTCCTTTTGTTCTGCTTTTGTGAAACAATCCATTCTTTATCATTAGCATTGATTTCAAGTGTGACAAACTATTTAATACTCTGAAATGACAAAGCTTGCCAAACACATAAAAATGAATTTGCTTCTAATTATTGGTTTTGATAATCCTAACTTCATTCACTACTCTCCCGTGGCCGACCATGGCCAGTGAGATTTTAATAAGATCAAAGAGTTAAGATATTAAATGAAAATGTATGGCATTCAGAGGAAAACTGTGATGTGTATTGGGTGTATGGAAATTTGCAATTTGAATTTATATTGCTTAATCCAGTAGAGTAATATTAATTTTAAACTCTAGACTTGCGAAGGCAAAGGTGTCAGGCAATAATGTTTTGGTAACAGTGTTTGTCTAGAAAAAAAAGACAGTGGAAACTTTGGGTATTAGCTTTTTTGTGTGATAAAGCTACATGTGGGTGGGTGAGTTGGTGGGTGTGGCGGAGGTGGGTGCGTATGGGAGCTGTGCATGTGAATGATCCAAGCTCTGGGGTCTTCTGGCTTTTCTTTGTAGTTACAGAAAAATGATCCTCAAGGCATTTTCTCCAAGTATAGTCAAAGGGATGGGGGTGTCAGTGTTTTCCACTAGGGGGCACTGCACTTCTTCATTTACCTGTTCTACTGTCTCAAGGAAAAACATCCATTTATTCCAGAGAGGATATTAGAAGTTTCCAATGAAAAACATTTGAAAGAGAAATATAGATACCATTTTTCCCCAGTAACTGAAAGACAGAACATGCTTTTGGTGACAACATCCAAACTCAAATAACACTAAAGTTTTTCGTATTTTTTTTATATTTGAATGGTAAAGGATAACTTATTAGACTATTCACACCTAGGGAAGAAATTGATTTTAAACATTTAACAGCAAATGACATCAGCAGCCATATCCTCATGTACCATGTTATAACTTGAAGGTGAAATGTCCCTGAACCCTTACATTCTGGGGCATGGTTACAAGGTGTTGTCAGCCAATTGGATACTGAACTCTGACTTACTCAGTGGACCAACCCTAATTATAAGATCTTTGCTGGGAGGTGGAAAAAGAAAGAGATGGAGTCTGGTTGCAGGAAGTGGGGTAATAACCTGTGCCTTTGGGGCTGTATCTTATCCTGGCAATTTTTTCTCTCTGCCTCCTAACTATCACATTGCTCTCTGTTCTGCCCTGCCATGTCCTCCCTGCTGTGATGAGCTGACAGTTCTGAGTCTGTGAGCTGGAATAAACCTTTCATTTAATTGCTCCAGTCTGGTATTTTTATCACAGTGTTACAAAACTAGTGTCCTAGTTAGCCTTGACTGTCAACGTGACATAGCTTAGAAACATCTTAGAAAGGAATTGCCTAAGTTATGTTGGTCTGTGGGAATGGCCATGGTGAGAGTTGTCTTGATTATTAATTGGTATAGGAGAGTTTAGCCCACCATTGGCAGCACCATACTCTAGGTAGGCAATCCTGAGCTGTAGTGTTAGCTAAGCATGAGTCTATGATCCAGACAGGAAGCAGCATTCTCCCACGCTCTCTGCTTCAAGCTCCTGCTTGAACTTCTGCTCTGCTTCCCTCAGTGATGGATTGTGACTAGAAATGTAAGACAAATATCCCTCTCTCTCAAGTTGCTTTTGGTTAGCAATGGAAATCATATTAGAACAAGTAGCTCCCATGTATACTCCTTTGTCATCCCTAATACTTTCTTAATTGCAGTTCTGATACTCTGAGTCAGGTTTGCAATATACATTGGCTTCTAAAGGATGCAGAGTCCCTGTATTTGGAGTTGAAGTCAAGGCTCTTGTGGTTGCCTAGATATCAAGGCACTGTGTCCATGAACAGGTTGTCATTAGGCATTTCTAATTTCAAAGGCCATGAGAATTGAGCCACTGTCACCTAATACGTCCTGGAATTTTAACATTCTTGTCCTAAACTGCAAGGTCAATGAGAAGATGCCTTCTCTGTTTCCATGCCTCAACCTTTGTCGTCTTCTTCATAGCTAATGGGGAGTTGGTGACCTCTGTGAGTAATTCACAGCTGCTGTGGTTGCCTGCTGAAGACCAGTAGATGACCAAATCAGTTGACATTCCAGCATGATTCTGGGGAGGAGAGTTCTAGTGTATTCTAGACGAATCTCAAACTCATTACTTGGTAAAGCATGACCTTAAACTTCTGAATCTCTTGCCTCCATTTCCTGAGTTCTGACATTACAAGTGTGCTCCATCGTGCCAAGGGGGCACATTTCCAGATGACCTTGACTTTTCAATATTTTAGCCATTCTAACTGATCACATCATGTTTTTGAATTTGTGGCAGTGATCAGTCACAAGGGCTTAAACTGTATTATTGTCTCAAGATAAGTAAGTCTGGTACAAAAATATTTATTCAGAACATACTACATCCACAAAGGAGCATGGTTTTTGAAGTTACTTAGTGACCCCTGGCTAGGCATTTTCTGAGAGGACCCCAGATTTTGTTCAGCCCACTGTGAAGCCCAGTTCTCACTGTGGCATTTGTGCATACATGGCTCCTCCCCTCAACATTAATGCTATAGGCAGACCTTCCTGGATAACTTCATCCTTGGTGACAGACAATCTGGCTCCAGAGTCAGAGAATGCTGGATTTTTTTCCTTACCTATGACTTACAAGATCTGACATTTGACTTTCAAGAGTGGTGTTATTCTGTATCTGAAAAGTAGGATTTACCAAAAGTGTGTATGATTTTTGTAAGACTGCTGGTGAAAATAATTAATGAGCTATTGCACATGTCACAATTAACACTATGTCATTAACACTACAATAGAGTGATATTAAGTAATTTAAACAACCATTAATCATTAAAATTAAAAGCAACCTCAACCTCTCAACTGTGCTATGAATGTCTGAGGATGGGGAATGATTGTATATGCACATGTCTCAGTATTGCTTGTGGATAGAAGGTATAAATATTATTTGTGACTATGGCAACCCCATAACAATTTCATATGGTTTCCTTACAAAACATTATCTGCTGCAAAATAAGATCTAATTACCAAACCAAAATAAAGTCAAATTATTTTACATTGAATATCTTATATAATAAAAAATAAGAATATCTTATATAATAATTGATTTGACCTATGTTGCATTTTTAAAATTGTTTAATGAACATTAAATATAGTTTGTGTTGCCTATACATTCTTGGATATTGGGTCTTATGCCTGAGTGTGATTGACCTACCAGGGTCTAGTCACTCTTAAAATGTCTGTCCCTCTTCCATCAGTTATTAATTTCTAATACCACCTCTGGAAGGGTGGTACTTCATGCCCACCTTGCCTCTCTATGCTTGGATTTTGTCTGAAAATAATATAAGAGGAGACAAAGTTAGGTTGATAGGGAAAAGGATGTAGACCTGGGAAGAGCTGGGTGAGTGGTGGATGTGCATATGTTTAATACATGGTATAAAAATCTCAAAGAACTATTAAAAGATGAGAAGAAATTTTTAAAAGAGTGAATATTACAGTACATGAAGGTTTGGAATAAGTCCCAGAATTTAGATTCAAAGAAAATTCTCTTACAGTGTACCACCCAGGGCTATTCAATATGCACAGCCACAAGGAAAAAAAAAACACAGACAAGTAAATATCTGTCTAGGAATAAGCCACGTGATTGTGAAGGGGTGGATTATGTCACATATATTTGTGAATATCTAGAATGTTCTTCTTGGGACTTGTGACTCTCATGGAACAGATTGCATCATATATATGTTTATGAATATCTAGAATGTTCTCCTTGGAACACACTTTTGTAATAGGAAGTTAAAATGGCTTTGACCTTAGTTGAGTTGGTTCCAAGAGTCGAAGTATTCATGCTCACTGTTACTGTGAGGAGAGCTGCCATATAAAAGGCTGACAAGTGGTGACCTGAGGACCCACAATCCAGTCCACAGTCTGTTTCTGTGATAGGGTCTCACTGGAGCAGAGTCACGTGCCTTTGTTTATATACTGGTAATGGCTGACTTTTTGACACTCGCAAAGTGGAGTCATGCCTGCAGAGATCATGCAACTGTGAAGTCTACCAGCAATATTCACCAGATCCTGGAATCACAGACTTTCCTTCATGAATATTCCAGAACTCAAAAAGGAGGCTGCCTCTACTCTGTGTTGCCTATGTGGAGTCTGATAATAAATGTAGCACTGAGGGTGCAGGAGGAATAAAGGATTTTATTTTTGTAAAGTGGTCACTGATGCCTAAGATTGGTTATTTCTTATAGGCATATGCAGTGAAGTATTCCTTTAGCAAAGGTCAATAAAGGGGATTTCAGGGGAACCAATTTATGAGAACTAACAGTGGGCCTGTACTCTATTCTTAGGAGACCTTCACTCAAAGGACTGTTGGAAGCTGCCCCCATGGGCACAGCTTCCAGGAAAAGCATGGTTATATTGAAGTGAGCTGTTCAGTAGCCAGTGAAGATGTACCAGTGTGTTCTCAGAGCCCAGTATGAGCTAATGAAATGAAGCCAATCCAGGACAGGCTAACAGAGGATTCCACATAAAATATGGGATTTCACCCTGCAAATATGAAAGCAAAATGGCTTCAGGGAAAGAGGTTAAGTAGAGGGACTATGAGAAGTCCAGGAGCAGAAAGGCAGGTTCATAGCAAGTAGAAAGAGTTAGGAGATGCTCTTTGGGGTACATGACTAGACTTCCACTAGACTCCATGGAAGAAAAGACCTTGTTCTTTCTCCCAAAGGAAATCTTGGTTGCAAGCTATCCATGGAAAACTTTGTCCTTTCCCTTGATACTTCTCCTTTGTAAATAACAAATGAGAGACAAGAGGCATATGGAGGTGGGGACCTTAGCAGGCAGCATCACCTCCCTCTCTCATCTGGATTCTTATGTTTGAACCAGGCCCAGGGATAAGAGAAATGAGTCATGTTTTTGTTTTTTGTTTTTTGTTTTTTGTTTTTCTCTTTTTTTCCTTCTTTATTTATTTTGTATTTATCAAGAAAAACAGTAAAATGAATTTAAAATGCTGATAAGTTAACAATAACTATGAAGAAGATAAAAATCATAAGTATGACTTATCAAGGGTGATAATGCAAATAAGATTACTACACATATATTTACTTTGTGTTCAGCTTTCCCTCTGAATTTTTTCTTTTTCAT
>PVIH01001766.1:32684-44790 GCA_004025045.1 Sigmodon hispidus | reverse complement strand
TCTTATTCAAGGACCCTTCCTCCTCCCACCACATCAGGTCATTTTTTCTTCTCCACAACTCCCCATCCCCTCCCTGGGCAGGGAGCAGACAGTCCTATGGTCCCACTGACCCAATAATGCTTAGATCAGTCTCCACTCCTGGCTAATCCAGTTTTGTCCCCCCTCCCTCAATAGTGAGTCAGGTGTTCCTATAATTGGAGTGGGATCCGAAGGGTCAGTCCAGGGTGTTTCTGATCCCAAGCTGTTCAGTGGTTGTGATTTGCAGCTTGGGCATGCTTGGCTTTTTTCTTGTTTGTTTGTTTAGAGTCCACTAATGAGTGAGTACATCCCCTGCTTATCTTTCTGAGTTTGGAGTCATGTTTTTGTTATTGTGCACTGTATAATAGAAATTAAAATTTTTCCTATGATTAAAAGGAAATACATAAGCTGCAATGTAGTTAGAAATTTCTGTCCTGACCTTAAACTCTCAAATACCTGGCAGCCACTTCCCAAATAATTGATTCAGAGGTTTGATTTTATATTAAATGTTGGGCCAGTAGTTTAGGCTTATTATTAACTAGCTCTAATATCTTAAAATAACCCATAATTCTTATATATGTTTAGCCACATGGCTTGGTACCCTTTTTGCTCAGTCTAGCCTTCTCATCTTTCTTCCTCTGCATCTTCTGCTCTGCCTTTTCTCTTCTCAGAATTCTCCCAGTCTGGTTGCTCCACCTCTATTTCCTGCCTCTACTGGCCAATCAGTGTTTTATTAAACCAGTACAAGTGAAAAATCTTTACAGTTCACAAGAGCATTATCCTACAGCCACAGGACACTGGAGAGATTTTTACCTTAGACAAGCAAAAGCAGATCCTAACTGTGGCCTGTCTGCTGGACATTTGCTTACACAGTTGTATATCCTGAGGCTGGCAGTCAGACATCACACTCCTTCTAAAGCTACGTATACCCTTGTCATTTGACAGTCTTCCTGAGGCATGGGACCCAATCCTTTCCTAGATAGTCCAAAGTATATATACCACTAAAGTCTAACTAGGAGACCCAATGGATTTTATTGGAGTTACTCACAGGGTGTAGGTGAGGGGTAACCTAAAGGAGAAGAAATGACTCAAAAATAGCTACATCACCAAAGCCCAGCATAGCACAGGAGATAGCTCACAAAAACTGAAAGCCTGAAGCTCACGGCACAGCCTGCAGGCAGTTCAAAAGAATAGAGAATGTTCTCTCCATCTAAGTCAGTTGGTCTGAGCCTCTTTTTAGATAAATAAGCTGGTCTCCATTTCTTTCATGTGCCTCAGACTGATCTGCTTCTTCCAAGCAGCTCAGGTGGTCTGCAAGCATTCCTTAGCAGTCTTTCTTATTAATAAAAGCCTTGAGGAGGTAGGTGCTTAGTAAATCTTGCCCATTTCAGGGACTTTTTTAAAATTTTATTTGAGTTGTATGCTTTCTGACGTTAACTAGCTTTTCTACAGGATGGAATGTTTCACCTCCCTTTAGAATATCCTGTAGCATCACTTCAGCCCTTTGACATTCCATGTCTTAAACCTCAATGTAGAAGATTGTAATCTCAGAGGAAGTGGTTATAAAGGAGAACTGTTGTAGGACTCTGTCTCTCTGTTACTTGAGTAATTTTCCTTTACACATGGGTAGGGGAGCCACTGCGTGATGGAATTTATGCTGAATTAGCTAGCAAGCCACAGATTAGTTCACTGGGGACCTAAGTAAGATTGAAAGCTTTGCATATAGCTTTCTCCTCATTAAGTCACTCTGTGAGATGTTAGTCACATATACCTACTATTGTCCACACTATAAAGATCACCACTCACATAGGCAATTATTAAAAGTGTTTATTTCTCAAGACAAAATTTCTATATTCAGCAGTCAGCCATTTAGGCAAAATGGCAGTGACCACGAGAGAAGTGTACACACTTCTTTTATGCACAGCTAGAAGGATTCCAGGGGTGGGGGTCTGACTTTTGGGCTGATTAGTGGGTTCAAAACTAGTAGCAATGGACAGGGGATTGGTTGGAAGTTAGGGAATTTCCAGCTTCTGAATTGGATGGAGATCTTTGTTAACCATGAGGTGGCCATTGTGGTTATCTCTGAGAGGACTAGCTGAGTTCAGGAAATAAAAATTGAGGTCTGGTCTTTCAGCAAGGCTGCTTGAACCCTACCACAATGTCAGTTCTGCTCTAAGAGAGGATTGCCGATTCACTATACTTATTATTTTTGTACAGGAATTTACACAGATTCTGAACCCATCCATGGAAGCAGTTGATATGGTGAGAATAGCCTCCTATGCTTCCTCATCTTTGAAAACAGCAGATTTCATAATTCTCTAAGATACTTCTAATTCTCAGATTCTTGAAACGTAGGAGCATTGCATCAGGTTTGTGTGTGTGTGTGTGTGTGTGTGTGTTAACTAGCACAAAATGTAGTAAAAAATTTATAAACATATCTGCTCAGACAATAGTGATACCTAGATCTCTCCAAGTTAACCAATGCCTATGAGCAATTAGTAACTCTGCAGCCATCGCTGCTAAGCCCTGGAACTTTGCTCCAAAGAAGAGTGCAGTTCCATGAGAAGGCAATTAAAGAGAGATACACTCGAACATGCAGTAGCCAGTACAGATGCTTTGGATTTGGTACTCACACAAATGGCCTCTCATGTTCTTTTTCTAGCGAGTCTCCACATTTGCATAATCTCTTATTTAATTAGACAGTCATTAGGCAACTTCAAAATCTTCCTGCTACATGGAGTAGAATTAACTTGGTGGCTGGCAGGAGATGAAGTAGAGCCAAGAGACAATGAGAATTGAAAACACAGTAGTCATCGCAAGAAAGAAGGGGAAAAGAAGAAGTAAAGAAATTATCTTTGTGCCAAAGAAGCATAGGAGGGTGATTCCTGGAAGTGCTCAGTGGGTTGACTTGCAATGGATACATTATGTGTGTTTGTATTCATGTGTACATACATGTTCATAAACTTGCAAATGCGTGCATCTATTTGCATATGAACATGGACATGTATTATAACCATAAAGCATGCATAGTGACCATGTAGGAATTCAGATTATTTCCACAGGATGGCTGGAAGAGAGCTGAATTGGTCCAAGGAGTCAGAACCAAAGAGTGATAATTTCCTAGTTCTTTGCTCTTTATTGCACAATCAGACCTGTTGAATAGTACATGGGTGTTTTTCTAGCTCAATTTAATGGACCAAAGAAGCCCTGGGCAGGCTGTAGGCCCTCATTCACTCCTGGATCTCTAGGGTCTTGTTTGTTGCTGAATATATCCACACTGCAACAGTCATCTCACAAAGAGTAAAACATGAAAGCTTAACCCAGATTTGAATTTTTTAAAGTAAGCTTAACATTATCATATTTTAATGAATGGAACTCATGCTTTTAGGCCTTTTTAGCAACTACCTTAATCTGACAGGCTTCTAGTTTCAACCCCAAGGAAAAAATAATGGATTGCAGATCAATACTATTGGCAAATGAGCTGGGTTTTTTTCCTTTGAATTAGCAGTGTGATGTGGGAATTTTTGTTCGCATAATGATGGGATCTGCCAACACCACATAACAAATTAGCAAAAGGAGGCCATGTTCCTTTGGCTTGAACTACATGGCAGTTGATAGACATCTTGCTATGTAAACTGCTTGTCTGTGAGGGCACTCAGCATCAAATTAGGAACAAGAAAACTCAAGGCTATTTTTAGTTCTTAATGTTGTCTTCATGGCTTCTTAATGTCAATGGTTTTTGTCCAGCAACTCTTCACGTTTTTATGTGGAAACCAGCAATATATGATATCAATGAGACATTCAAAGTGCTAATGTTCTCCAGAACCTGGCATGTGTACCCATGGTAGGATGAAGGGATATGGTCTCTAGAGGACAAGAATCTGAAAAGCACCTCACTCATCTCATATCATTTCATCCTAAATCCCCACCCACCCTGTATACCTCATCCCATTCCACCCAATCTCATTCCTTTCATAGTATCTAATGCTGTTCCATGTAATCCATCCCATCCCATCTGACCCTTCCATTTCATCTCATCCCATCTTCCACGTCATTCCAACCAATGTCCACCCCTTCCCAGCCTGTCCCATCACATTCCATTCTATGCCATCCTATCCCATCACATTCCATCCAATTTATCCCATTTAATCTTATCACATTATATTCCATACTCCATTACATTCTCTTCCATCCCATGCCACCCAATCCCATACTGTGCCATCCTATCCTATCAAATTCCATCCAGTCTATCCCATCTCATTTCATTACATTATATTCCATACTGTTACGTTCTCTTCCATCCCATTCTATGCCATCCCATGCAATCCCATGCATCTCATCTCATCTTATACTATTCCATCCTTTCCATCTCAGCTTAATTCATTTCCAACCCATCCTCCATCCTATCCTTTTCTGTCCCATTCAATCCCTCTCCTACAACATATTCCATTTCATTTCCATACTGAAGTGAGAATTATGCCATGGTTATAGTTTCTCAGAGACCATCTAACACAGAGATTCATCCCCAGTCTGAAAATTTCCTGTATCAGCTACTCTCCCAGTGTTTGGATTGCTTAATTCTTATCATTCTCACAGAATTCCTGAAAAGAGTAAATAATAGAGGCAAGGTTTATTTCAGCACATAGCTCTAGTCAGTCCATCATGGTGAGGTAGGCATGGTAGCACAAATAGCCAATGGCCACAGAGGCAGGAATTTGAGGCATGGCTTTCTCCACTGTGGCAGGTTAGAGAGCAGAGACCTTGGCTTGCCCCAATAATGCTTTTCTAATGCCACAAGTACCAAATATTCCAAATCCTCCCAAGACTTCACACATGTGGATCTGTGAAACCATCTCCATTCAAGTCATATCACTAACCAATTATGCACTCACGAGTGTGTTTATTTTAATTTAATAAGTTTATTTTTCTGGTACCAGTATGTTGCCTGAAATTGAGTATTGTTAGAAAAAAATTTAAGGAAAAAAAACTCAATAATTTTACCTCCCCAAAGTTATTAAAAAGTAACTATACACTTATTTTAAAGGATAGTTATTGTAACAGAGACTAAAACTTTTACAGAACATGATTAACCATTCAGTATGAATGCTTATTATATTTAGAACCTGAATATTGAGATGTGGGTTCAAGGCCAACTGTACCTTCAACTTAAAAGAACCCAAGGATCTTACTGTAACACACACATGCACATACACACATTATTCACAAGATACATATACTTATGTATCTATACATATTCCTCATGTATTTTACAAATATTTGCTAGGCAAGCTAAGGGAGTATTGGGAGAAAAATCAGATTTAACCTCCATAATTATATTCTTTTCTGCTGATTTACAGCTTTGACACTTAAGCCATCTTAACTTCTGCCTATTAGGTCCACCATTATTACTGCTGAGCACTATTATTATTATCCATTCACTCATTTGGCCTGAATGCCTTCCTGTAAAATTCTGGGTATTGGCATCATTACTGATTAAGCTTGCCAAATACACATTCTAAAGCTTGCCTATAGTTATATGAGCAGAAATGGGTGTAGCAGGATATCCCTATGCAAACACATCCATGCATGTATCACTATAAATACATACACACTCACACTTGTGCACATATGTATGCTCATGTACATGTGTCTATGCATCCACCCATATGCTTATTGCACACACATCCTCATGGGCTTAGACAACTACACACACATGCATTTGCAAATGTTCTTTCTCTCTCTCCCTGTTCTATGTCACTCCTTCCTTGTCCTGCAAACTCTAGGTGATTCTGGAGTTTAAAGTAGAACCCATTCACCTTGATGTACACACAAAATCTAAAATCCAAGTAAAATACATTAGGGAAATCATAGCCATAAAATCCATTCCATAAGCTACAAAATAGTAGCTTGACCTGTATGTTTCTTTAGCCAGAAGTAGAAATCATTTTTTTTCCTTTGAATACTCCACGGGCTATGGAAGTATTGAAAGTCCATTCGCTCCCAGCAGTTGCCCAAATTTTGTGCCCCACCTTCCCTTCCCACAGCAAACTCCCAACACCATCCTCAGCCTCTCATCCTGTGAAGTACAAGCACACCCTCTGCACAATCATTCCCTTAGGTTTTCTTTCCCCCTTAATTCTCAAAGGTGCCAAGCAACAGTGAAAGTGCCTCAAAAAGAATATAATTTAAACAACATCCCCTTATAGTTGTCATCTGTCATCTTTAATCTGAAAGAAAAATAAATCAAACATGAAGCTCATGCATAATACAGCCAGGGCTATAAAATCATGTTTAAGATACTTAATAAATGTCAGTTTTAGAAGCTGGAATTTTAAAGGAGGTAATACAAAAATGTGATGTTCCTATAAAGGATAACTTCAAATATTTCATGCAAGCATCTTATAGAGTATAAACAAATTAGCATTCTATTAGAAAATAATTAAAATAAGTGATGGAAATGCATATCAATGAAACTTGCTTTCAAATAAAAGCTGATATAACTTACTATGTGTGCTTGCAAGGCTGAATTTGGTGGCTGGACAAGGCATCTACTAAATGACATCAGAGAGATTTGTGAAGGTGATAAAATTAAATAAAGGAAAATAAATCATTCATTAGGTATAAATAATATGAAAAAGAACTTTTCATTTCACCATGCGCATTGCTAGCAAGTTTTAAATACAGAAATCAGCCCTTGGACTCCCTGGGTCTAATTTTCCTGGAACAATCAGTCACACAAAAGTTTGGTTCTCTGGTTAATTGAAAGCAGGAGTTAAAGTAACCTATCAAGCTTCTAGTTATTTTCAAAAGAAACTATGCAGAGTTCAGAAGGAAAGAGAGTGTCATCACTGGACTGTTGCATGTTACATCTAGTACTCATACCTGTCTGTCAGTTATAAGTGAGTGACAAGTGGCTGTGTTAGCTATGAAGGTCAGTAAACACAAAAGGATGAAAAATGAGACTGCATCCAAAAGCAAATTATGACAAGGAGGTGGGGTTAGGGAGCAGGTGCCTACAGGGTTCCTCGGCCTTTGATATGGGGCAGGCTCTTCACAACATGCTTGATACAAGATGTCCTAAAGATGGGCTGCTAAGATTTATGTAAATGATGAAGAAGGCTAGGCAATTTTCTGCTAAGGCATGAATAAGAATTTTTAAGTAGAAGCTAAAGAGATGGCTCATCAGTTAAGAACACTTGCTGCTCTTCAAGAGAACCAAAGTTTGATTCCCCCCACAACACCCTGTAGCTCCAGTTTTAGGAGATATGATGCCCAAGGTTCACATGAGTACTACATACACATCTCTCTCCCTCTCTCTCTCTCTCTCTCTCTCTCTCTCTCTCTCTCTCTCTCTCTCTCTCTCTCTCACACACACACACACACACACACACACACAAAAGTAAATCTTAAAAATATAAATACAACATATATGTATGCCATTAGCCAGGTGTCAGCCACACGCTAATTATATTGTTCCCATTTAGGAGAAGTTCTATAAGATTTCTTAGAAGCTATTCCAGATGCTCCAAGACAGTAATTACTCACATACTATGAGTGAAGGAAAGTCCCTTGGGTTCCATGAAGACTATTCTCTTACATTAAAACTACAATGACTTTATATATTCATGAACCAAGCATTGAATGGGACTTACTTTGGCACAACTGTGCACCAGGCACATGGTGAGCAGGAAAATAAGCTGTCCACTGCCCTGAAGAAGGCACCATGTTTTCCCTATGCAATAGCCATATACAGAAAGAATTCAATGGTACAAGACCTGTCAAAGTAACATGCTGAGAAGACAGAAACATCTTTATTCACAGTAGAAAGGATGCCCAAGGAAGAAGATCCAATAAAATAGATTTTTGTAAAGCTTCTTGATGGGAAGCTGTGTCAAAAGCAACCAAAAGTTTCAGATAAACACAGTACATAAAAAAAAAAAAACAGGTGAATAAGATATCAAATACTCTCCTGACATCTCAGAGAGATAGGGAGATTGATAGATGCTGCTAATTTCTCTATTTAATTTTACTTTGCAATGCTTTTTTAGCATAGAATTTGTTGACACACCAATCCAATGATCCCTTGCCACACAGATTCAATGTGGCCAGTGACTCTGATGTGCAATGATATATGTATCTAGCTGGATGGATTCTCTGGGATATAAAATCCTGGCAGGAAAATTACAAGTAAAGAACAGTATGGGTAGTGACACAGTCATTAAGAGAGAATAGTGTTTAGTCCTTGGGGACAATGGGGAAGAAATAAGACTCAAGTCTCAGGATGACACAAACCAAATATTATGATATACAATGCTACTCATGGAGTCTATGGAAAAAGATAGATCCCCCAAGCCTAGCACCAGCTAGTTACAGCTTTTATCCCAGCCCTTCCCCATTCCTTGAAGCTACAGGCCAATGTGCCTAAAAGAATACTCTAAAATGACTATGACTATGACTATATGTCAATGGCATTTCAAAACATGTTTGAAAACACTTTTGTGTAACAAAGTAGACTTTGTCCAGGAAAGTCCTCAGTCAAGTCAAAATCTGAAACAGTCTGAAGTTCACATTACAGGGTACACAGCCAACAGGCAGGACTATAGTTCTAAGGATGAAGCTGTGAATTTATCGTATGAAGTCTTTAGTGTTGAACATAGGGACCTGCAACCTAGAAAAGCTGGCTACTCAAACTAAGACATGGAAATAAGTTCCGGAATTGTAAATTACGGACAAACATGGGATAGGAAGTGCTTGCACATGTTGAGTATGTAGTCATGTGTACAGCAGTAAAAAAATTCTATCTAATGCTTTGTATCATTTCTCTGAAATGGAAAAGTAATTTGACCTACAGTTAATTATCCTGACATTTTCTTTCATGTACATAAGAGGAGCACAAACCCCTTGTTAATAGCAGATTTTAGTCTCTTCATGAGGATGCTAACGGACACCCAGACATTTGACCATTTGACATCCTAGACATAGGTGACCAAAGGGTTTATTCACATCTGAGGTAATGATGAAATCATAGACACCCCTACACACACACACACACACACACACACACACACACACACACACACACGCGCGCGCGCGCGCGCACACACACACACCTGTCATTCTGATTGTGGAAACTGATCTATATGGAATTTCCTCAGTGAAATGAGTACAAAGCTTTTGATATCAAGTAAAGCAAAAAATCAGTAGTTCTTAGAAAAATCTAGTGATAAAAAAGAGTGAAGTTTATTGGTAAAATATGTTATTTGGGGAGTCATATATTAAATGCAAACTAAAACCAAGATTACCTTGATACTGAAGAGATGGCTCAGCTGTTAGTAAGTATTCCAGAGAACCTAGGTTGGATTCCCAGCACCCACAGGACAGCTCACCGCCACCTATAATTCCAGTTGCAGAGGACTTGATGCCCTCTTCTGGCCCATGTGAGTGAGCACTGCACTCATGTGGTGTACAGACATGCATGCATACAAGCATCATTTTTAAATTGTTTTTTTAAAAAAAGACAACATTATAATTTATGAGCACAAATAATCTTGTAATCAATCAATTTCTCTAGCTCTGATCCTTCTTTTTCCTTCTTTTCATTTTTTTAAAATAAAAGACAACTAAAAAGAATATTTTTCTTTAACTACAACAAGGAAAGAAATATGATTTACCCTGTTGCCCTTGATACTTTGTCAATAAAATGAATATTGTTAGTTGTAAAGAATTCATTTAACATTAAACTTTCAAATTATATAAGAAATCTATTATGCTTCAAGGAAGAAAACCTTTTACATAAAATGAATGGCAGCTAAGAGAAAGAGAGTAATACATGTGAGTCAACAGAGAGAAACAGACAAGGCAATAGGAATTTCAGAATACAGGCACCATTTGGAACTTGAAGGAAAAGATTATACTGTTTGTGAAATGTCTAGCATTCTTTTTTTTTTTTTTTTTTTTTACCTCCTTGCTGAGTTGATTCTGTGCAGAAAATGCAAATTTTTACCTGGGTCATTAATCTTCACAAGACATTTGCATGGTAAAACCAGGCAGTAATTAGCATTAGTTCAGCATAGAATCTTGTCTAATCGATGGAAATCCAAAAGGGATCATGTACATCTAAAACAAGCTCTAACCTTTGCTTCCATTTCAATGGACAACAGGGACTAGAGCTGTGAAGGTACCATGATTTAGACAAAGTTCATTTTTCAAAAAAGGTTTCTGACAGCCATGCATTTTGGAAAATGAGGGTCACTGGTTCTGAATCTTTTTTAGACTGTTTTCATCAAAGGAAAAAGAAAAAAGAAAAGAAAAATTTATTGTCTTCAAAAAATAAATAAATAATAAAAGTAACTGTCATCAAAATTACGCACTGTTGACACATCATGTTTTTATTATTTAAAGCAATGCAGTAGAGAACCCAGATTCAGCTCAAACCTTAGAACTAATAATAAACTCTGGGACAAAAACAACTCTATATTGTTCTGATTTTCATGAACACCTTGCACTAGATTTTAAGTTGCTGGAACAAATTATTCAGACTTTTAGATCTTGCTGGTGGTTTTCACTATTCCCCCAAATTATTATGAAAGAGTGATGAGAAGATTTATTTTTAAGGCAGGAACACACAAAGAAAGACAAGGAAAAAGAGATGCAGAGAAAAGAGGACACAACTCAACGATTCATGAGACAGGAAGACACAAAAGCTAGGTAACCTGAGCTTATTCTACAGCAAGATTCCCTCACTACCATGTCATACCAAAGTTGGTGGCACCAGAAAGGGAGACATAGATGAGTTGGGCTGAGATATCTGATGCCCAAGTTAGATACCATGTGTGATGGTTTGAATGAGAAATGTCCCTCACAGACTCAGGTGTTAGAACACTTGGTCACCAGAAAGTGGCGTTATTTAAGGGGATTTCAGAACCTTTAGAAGGTGTTGCCTTGCTAGAAGAAGCATATCACTGTGGAGTGGATGTTGAGGGCTTATGGTCCTTCCCCATTTCTTGTTTTTCCTCTCTGTTTCCTATGTGTGAATAGAATGTGGCAGCCATCTGTTTCTGTCACCATAACTTCTTTACCATTACAAACTACAAGTTAAAATAAAGCCATATTTGAGTTGCTTTTGTTCATAGTATTTGATCACAGCAACAGCAAGTTAACTACTTTGCCATGGCAAAGATGACTAAACTAAGAGTTTATTGGCTATTTGTCATGCACTATTTTTTTAATAAAGTCATATTTTTTTTATCCGTGTATATCCTTGGTCAAGCTCCCTTCCCCCTCCTACCCCTTCCAGATACTCTCTCTTCTCCACATCTCTTTATCTCCTCCCCAGAAAGGGCAGGAGGTCCCAAGGTCCCAATATGGCTTAGTTCAGCATCCACTCCTGGCCGATCCAGTTTCCTCACCCCAACATCAAGACTGGGTCAGGTGTTCCTCTGGAGGGAGTGGGATCTAAGGTGCCACTCCAAGGTGTTTCAGATCCCAAGCTGTTCAGTGGTTGTGATTTGCAGCTTGGATATGTTTTGCTTTTTGCTTTTTTGATTAGAGTCCAGTAATGAGTAAGAACATCCCCTGCTTATCTTTCTGGGTTTGTGATACCTCGCTCAGGAGGATATTCTCCAAATCCATCCGTTTGCCTGAAAATTTCAGGATATCATTTTTTCTTACTGCTGAATAGTATCCCATTGTGTAAATGTACCACAGTTTGTTAATCCATTCTTCAGTTGAGGGGTATCTAAGTTGTTTCCAGATTCTTGCTATTATGAATAATGCTGCTATGAACATAGTTGAGCTAACACCTTTGGAGTGTGAATGTGCATCTTTAAGGTACATACCTCCTGAGGTTCTTTTGTTGAGCAAAATTGTTTTGGCAATCCTGACTTTCCTGTTATTCCAAATGAAGTTGAGTATTGTTCTTTTTTTTTTTTTTTTTTTTTTTTTTTTTTTTTTTTTTTTTTTTTTTTTTTTTTTTTTTTTTTTTTTTTTTTTTTTTTTTTTTTTTTTTTTTTTTTTTTTTTTTTTTTTTTTTTTTTTTTTTTTTTTTTTTTTTTTTTTTTTTTTTTTTTTTTTTTTTTTTTTTTTTTTT
>PVIH01001766.1:0-32584 GCA_004025045.1 Sigmodon hispidus | reverse complement strand
TAGGATGGAGACTGACTAACTCCACCCTCCTTCTACCTGCCTGTGCTCTGATCCTCCACCCACTTCTATGGGCCAAACCAAATATAGGCCAAACCATTCCTTTATATACAGCATACAGAGAACATTCCACCACACTTCCTCTTTTCTGTCGAATCAGAAAGGAAAGTTTCAATTTCCATATAGCAAAATTACAACAGAACAGCTCTCAAGCAGGAATTACAGTCACAGTATCCAGTCTATTTGTATTCACAAAATTAAAGAGAATATTCCATTATCTACCTTATCCTTGTGAGTCTAAAGCTTCATATCTAATATACCTTTCAAACTAAAAAGAACTATACCTATAATTATTAAACCTTCAACCACATCAAAGACCACACACAGAAAGATATAATATTATCCAAATAAACAGGAAGTGCAAGCAACTTTCAAAGTCTAGAAAATGACAGAGATGACACCTGTCTTCCTGGACAGTCACCCAAAGTTCCTTTGTAATGTTGGGGCACCATCTTCAGCCTATATGGCCCAAAGTCTCTGGCATACCTTTCAGTGATGCAGGAAATCTGACACAGTCCATCAGTCGTTTCTTCTTGTGTCCAGAAAGTTGCCTGGCAATGTTTTCTGCAAAGCAGGAACCTGAAGGACCATCTCGGCTTGTTTTGCCAACATTCATAGGTCACTTTCCTATGGAACCTGCACGTCCAGTTTATATAGCATACTATCAAGCAGTCAATAGCAGAACAGTTTCTTGTCCAGTGGCTAACTGTTGCCACAAAATAAATTCCACATGAAGTTTCTTCAATGCCCATCATTTTCCTGAAATACATTGGTGCTGCCAGGAACAGACCTGTCTCACTGTCCAGAAAAGTCTAAGTTCTTAAAATAATTTAAATGCTATATTCTGCATGTCTTTGAAGTGTTTGAAGACTACCTATCTAATTGAAATATACCTTTGTATACCTACAAAAACCTAACTAACATGACTATAAGTTTAGTTATCATAGATGACTATTAATCTGCATTTCTCAATTACACATTACAATTTCATATGAGTTATATCAGCATCATACCTTAATCAAGAGTAGAAAAATACATACAACATAACAAAATTAACCTTAAGTTTATGTCAATAAATCAAAATCCACTTATCTTTTCTAATCATTCCTATATCATATCTTCCTCCCCCCTTTTTTAAAAAAGATTTACTATGACCATTAACCATTTATAATGAAAACAAACATTAATAAGCAATATTTTTGGGAAATTGGATGAAGCTTTCTTTCTTTTACTACTTCCTGCTGTCAAAAGACAATGGCAATCTTATGGGGTCTTGAGGCTGGATCACCTCAACTGGCTTCTTGGAAGCTGAGAATGTTCAGGTGGCCTTGGCAAGTGAAACCATATTTGCCTGGAACCAATCCAGAGGTTTTGATCTTCTGTATTTCTTACATGTCTGCCTTCTTCAGGGGTAGGATGGAGACTTGAGTATTGTTCTTTCAAGGTCCGTAAAATATTGTGTTGGAATTTTAATGGGAAGTGCATTGATTCTGTAGATTGTTTTTTGTAGGATTTCTATTTTTACTATGTTGATCCAACCTATCCAGGAACATAGGAGATCTTTCCATTTTCTGATATCCTCTTCAATTTCTTTCTTGAATGATTTAAGATTTTTGTCAAATAGATCTGTTACTTCATTGGTTATAGTTACTCCAATGTATTTAATGCTATTTGCAGTGATTATAAAGGGTCATGTTTCTCTTATTTCTTTTTCAGCCCTTTTATCTTTAGTGTATAGGAGGGCTACTGACTTCTTTGACTTAACTTGTATCCAGCTACATTGCTGAAGGTGTTTATCAGCTGTAGAAGTTCCCTGGTAGAATTTTGTGGATCACTGCAAATAGAGATAGTTTCACTTCTTCTTTTGCAATTTTTATCCCCTTAAGCTCCTTTCATTCTCTTATTGCTTTAGCTAAAACTTCGAGAACTATATTGAATAGATAAGGAGAGAGAGGACATCCTTATCTAGTTCCTGATTTTAGTGGGATTGCTTTGAGTTTTTCTCCATTAATTTTGATACTGGCTGTCAGTTTTTTGTAATTGCCTTTATTATATTTAGGTATTCTCCCTTTATTACTGGTCTCTCCAGGGTTTTTATCATAAAGGAGTGTTGGATCTTGTCAAAGGCTTTTTCAGCATCTAAGGTTATGATCATGTGGTTTTTTTTTTCTTTAAGTTTGTTTATATGATGGGTGACATTTATGGTTTTTCATATGTTGAGCCATCCCTGCATTTCTGGGATGAAGCCTACTTGATCATGGTGGATGATATTTTTTATATATTGTTGTATGCAGTTTGTCAAAATTTTGTTGAGAATTTTAGCATCAATACTCATGAGGGAAATTGGTCTGTAATTCTCCTTCTTTGTGGCTTCTTTGAGTGGCTTGGATATTAGGGTAATTGTGGCCTCATAAAAGGAATTTGGCAATATTCCTTCAGTTTCTACTGTCTGAAATACTTTGAGGAGTAATGGTAGTAATTCTTCTTTGAATGTCTGGTGGAATTCTGCACTGAAACCATCTGGACCTGGGCTTTTTTTACTTGGGAGACTTTCAGTGACAGCTTCAATTTCCTTTATGGTTATAGGTCTGTTTAGGTAATTAGTCTGGTCTTCATTTAATTTTGGTAAATGGTACCTGTACAAAAGCAAACAGGAAGTATGGGTGGGGCTACAAGGCTAAGAAAGCTCAGGAACATCTCAGAGCAGACACAGACATCAGATACAGATGTCAGAGTCGCTGGAGCTCCCAGGAGATGTAGAGGAAATGCTGCTATGAGAAAAGATACTGAGCCATGTAGCTGAACAAGATAGCTTGAGTTGAGATGAAGGAGTTAGCAAATTATATGCCTGGGCCCTAGGTCAATCAGTGCACACAAAATTAATATAAGCCTGTATATGATTATTTGAGGCTAAGCAGGGCAAGAGCAAGACTAAACCTTTGGTCAGGCATGGAAGCTCCAGGTCAGAACCATTTACAACATTTAACCATTGAACCATCTCTTCAGCTCCTCAAGTATCTTTAATAATCACAATCTTTCTGTGGAGGTCTCCCTGTCTCTGTTTCCCTAAGAGGGAATTACAAGGATACTTGGAATATGAACTCTGGGCCTTATTGACTTGTTTGAACAGCAAGTACATTATTAGCAGCTGAGCCATCTCTCCAGTCCCTTGTCTGTTGTAAGAAGTTTCTGACCCAGCCTTTCCAGCCTAGCCCTGAGATTAGAGCCCACTAGTAGCCCTACTGCTACTTAGCCCCAATGTCATGAGCAACAGGGTCCACAATGAACTTACCAGGAGAAATAATCCTGAGATATGATGGGCAGACATGAGGCTCCCTAGTATGAATGTTGATCCCTCCAGGCATTCTAGAGCATCCTAACTCTTAGAAATTGCTAGACATGGGTCTTAGTTGAGACAAAGGATATGATGTGGTTTTCTTTTACAGCTGTAGATAAACAATAAACAAAATCTTGGATGTGCCAAGGCGAAAGCAAGTAGAAAGATTTCTTGCTTCATAGCCATCTGTCATATGAAGGCACAAATGTGGTAGATACAGTTATGCCAAGCACATTGAACATTAAAAAATAAGTGATCCACCCCACTGAGCTACATGCCAAGGATGGGTATGTATGTATCAAGAAGAGAATCTTTATGAGATATCAGATCTGTGGTTTCACTAATCTAGAACTTCCCAGCCTTTTCCAGTATTAGAAATATATTTCTGTTTTTGAAACCTTCCAACCATTCAATCCTTGGCCAACTGACCTTTTGTATCCCAGAATAATTCATTATTAAGGTACCCTAACAAATTTGTAGGTGACAATGCCATATCTCAGTGTCACAATGTTGGACATCCCTGATGGATCAATGATATTGAGTTGGGTTAGAGTGATCTAAGCATTCCTAGAGACATTTTAAAAGCTGTTAAGATCAGTTAAACTGTATAAGAACTTTTACACTCTGATAAGCACTGTTGTTAATGTTAACTTTGAATGTGTAATTTCTTAATGTTTTTCTCCCTTGAATAATTGAAACTTTATGAACAATTCACTCATCTATTGGAGTGGCGGCTGTCAAATTCCTCATCATATCTGAATATCTGCCAGCTAAGTATTCCTCAACAAGTATATGCATTGTATCCAAGGCATCCTAGGTCTTTAACATCTTCTTCCCCACTCTGAGGGGCACTCCCCTTAAGCTGCAAGCCCACAGCAACTAAAAGTGATTTCCTGCTCCAGAAGACTTCAGTCTATGCATGAACACTCTGGATACACTTCACCAATCATAAAAGGGGAAAAAAATAAAGCTAGCTGATCTACAAATGATCCTACAGAAGTTTCTACTGAGTATGAAAAGAATATGAAAGTCAGTGATTGGTGAAAATGGAAACTATGTTGACATTGGTCCAAATATAATATTTCATTTGCGGATCACATCCTTGCCACACATCCAACTAGATATGTGATCAAGATGTTTGATTCATTTTTCAAGTCAACCAAGACTCTTGTGAGGCCCTGTATCTGGTGGTATAATATTAGGCCTCTCAAATATGGGTCTTGAGTGGTCTTTTTTTTTTAACTACCTATGATTTGTTTTGAGCCCATTTAATTTCTGATTGTATGTATGTATGGTTTCATGTTTGTGTGTGTATGTGTGTGTGTGTATGTGTGTGTGAATGTAAGCCAGACTTGGTGTCTATGATATTTACTCTTTTCCTCCTTTGCTTACAATCTACTTCATCTAACATGACTGTGTCTCACTGAGCCTAGAGCTTGACAACTTAGGTCATCTTACTAATCAGTTTGCTCTGGAGGTCTTCCTGTCTCTATGTCCCTAAAAGGGAGTTACAAGGACTCTTAGGATATGAACTTCAGATCTTATTTGACTTGTTTGAGCAGCAAGTACATTACCAGTAGCTGAGCCATCTCTCCAGTCCCTTGTCTTTTGTAAGAAGTCTCTGACCCAGCCTTTCCAGCCTAGCCCTGAGGTTAAAACCCACTAGTAGCCCATTTGCCACTTAACCACAAATAATCACACAAGGGCTTATTTTAATTACATGCTGTTTAGCTTATGGCTCAGGAATATTGCTATCTAGCTCTTGCATGTCAACTCAACCCATTCCATTAATTTGTCTTGCCACATGGCCCATGGTTCACCTGTGTTTCTTTTACATGTAGATTCTTGGGGAACTGGATTAAGACTCTCCCTGCAGCAACTCAATGTCTCTATCTTATTTTGTACTTTTTCCCCTTTATCAATGTTTGGATTTCCTGCCTGCTTCTATGATGCTTTGCCATAGGCCAAAACAGTTTCTTTATTATCCAATGATAATTCACAGCATAAACAAAGATAGCCCACATCACTTGCCTATGATTTTATTGTAAGTAGAGAATGCTGAGCTGAGGGAAAGTGGACATGAGCCCTGAAAGGGCACAACAATGTTCGTGTAGCTATAGTGATTATGGGATAGCTGAAAGGCTCCAAAGGACAGCCAAGGTCAGAGGCAGCAAGGTGTGAATGCAATAGAGATAAAACAGGACCAATCAAATGCATGTTTTAGCCATGACTATAGGGGTGGGCAGTGTTAAGAAAGAGGGTAAAGGCTCAGTTTACTGAAAAAGTTCCTTTGAGGTTCCATGACTTGAAGGAGTTCTAACTCCCAAGGCTAAGAGGCTGAGGGCTAATGGTCAATGACAGCAGCTGCTCAAAGCCAACCATAAGGATTCCTGACACTCCATGTAGTAAATCCAACATGGCACTGGGTGACAAAAATTCCTGGTATGTAGTGGTCACATGGTGAAGCAAGCATGGCTCCAGCAGGATCCACTGCCATGTATGAAGAGCATGCCCCTAGGCGTGGCAACGTAAACCCAGGCCCACCCTCTCTCTTAAAGGGAGATGCCATGTTGGAGTCTGTCTCTCCTCCTTTCTTCTATTTCTTTGCTCCTGTACCCGCCTTGCAGCTTAGACAGCTCATTGGGAGCAGTATTTCGTTTTGTCATAGCATCTCCACATAACCAAGGTACTTTGCAAAAAAAAAAAAAAAAAAAAAAAAATGACCTGGAGAGCTTTTGTTCTTGTACCCACAAAGGCAGTTCATGAACCCGTCATCTTTCATTGTTTTCTACAACCAGTATTCACAATAATGCCTCATTCAGTAAGTGTATGGTTGCCCTAGGTCCCAAGGCTTTATGCTTTATACTGTTAAGTATTGGAAATGGTCAGTGTGTAGTTTCCAAGCTTGTATTGAGAATATGAAGGGACTATGTAAAAGGTGATGGATCCATAAAATAAAACTCATTTTATATAGCCCTGAAGCTGAGCACATTTTTTAATTTTCCTACAGCCAAGTTCAGTCTCACAGGTGAGCTTCAGTAAATGATAGACTTTAAACTGCTCCCAGGTTTGGTCCATGCAACAGCCTACATCCTGTTTTTCAAGGACCGAATGCAATATTTCTCAGTAGCAGTGTTTTTTATAACTCATGTTTCACATAAAATGTAACAAAGTTGGGTGGGACTGGACTTGTCATATTTAGTTTCAGCTATTAACATGACACTGCTGTGAAATAATCCTCTTGTACACTAAAGAATTTTTCACTTGAATTGGTTTAATAAAATGCTGATTGACCAGTAGCCAGGCAGGAAGTATAGCCAAAATAAGAATATTGGGAAGAAGAAAGATGAAGTCAGGAGTTATCAGTCAGACTCAAAAGGAGTAGGAAATGAATGTGCCATGCTAATAAAGGTATCATGTAAATAAAGAACACGGGTTAAATTAAAATGTAGGAGTTAGTAATAAGCTTGACCTACTGGCCAAGTATTTATAATTTATATTAAGCCTCTGAGTCAATTATTTGGGAAGCAGCTGCCAGGTATTTTGGAGCAAATGAATGGGAAAGAAATGTTCACTTGTATGACACAAACACAGACTCAGCCAACTGGGAATAGCAAATGTCAAGTGACATCTTTTCCAGGTCAGACTGGTCTATGTGCATGTCTGTGCAGCATTGTCTTAATTGATGATTGATGGGGAATGTTCCAGCTCATTGTTGTTAGTGCCATCTCTGGGTATGTGGTCCTGAGATATATAAGAAAGAAGGCTGAGCAAGTCATGGGGAGTGAGCCAGTAAGCAGCATTCCTCCATGGCCTCTTCATCAGTTCCCGCTTCCAGGTTCCTGTCTTGAATTTCTGCCTTGACTTCCCTCAGTGATATACTGAGCAGTAAGCTAAATAAACCCACTTCACATGTTGGTTTTAGTCAGTGTTTTATCACATCACTGAAAAGCCAACTAGAGTATGGCTCTTATTTTATTGTTAGCAGAATTTTTGTATCAGCTAAAAGCCATTCCCTAGAGTTGGCATCTCTAAGCTACATGACTTGATAGCAGGAGTCATTGTTCTTCGCTACTCTGCTTATAAAATAAAAGCAATTGTTTCTTTGAATGTACCTGAAGGTTTTCTGGCATTTGTCCTAAGGCTAATTAATGGTTTGCCTAGGCCAAGGTTATTGTTCAATGTTCTATTTTATGTTACAATAGTAGGCAATAATCAGGAAATAAAATATTGCTTCTTGAAATAAGAGAAAAATAAAAGTGTGGGAGACACAAGATTGTTAATTATAATTTTGTATACAAAGACTCACTCTAGGTGCTCTTCGGAAGAAAAAGGAAGAGACATTCATATTAATATAAATAAATAATCCAGAAAAACATTTCTATTATTTATTGTCTCTGCTGTGGTGCTGTGGATTTATGATCTGTAATTAATTATAAGCCATGACAAATCACCAAGGGAAAGCCAATGGTAGTGGCCCTGGTGGTTGACAAGCTGCCATAGTTTGAGCAACCTGTCACCTCCAGGCTAGCTAATTTATTAGGCATCCAGTTTTACCCAATCGATCCTCCAAAGATAAATGATGATAAATACAAAATGACTTCAGGGAAACACATCCAAGCAAGAAGAAAGCCACCAATAAGCCCAAATAGTGTGGATTTTGCAAGTTTGAGGGTATCTGTGGCTGTCTCTTCCACTGGACAGCAAAGATGGGCTAAACCTGAACTTAGCTGCACCCTTACAGACAACACAAAACCAGGCATAGAGTAGGGTATATACCACAATGGTTTCAATTAATTGAAACATTTATTTGAACAAAGCAAAATACATTATAATAAAGTATGGGGGTGTCTGTAAACCTTATGCAGAAAGAAAGGTTCTATAACATAATTTATTCTAGGAATTTCTACTATGAGAAAGAATCAAGCAGTTGTGTTTTGGAGATAAAGAACCAGAGGTTTTGTGCTCACAGTGAACTCTGGGGAGCAACTTAGGAAGGATCTTCTCCCACTTTTTCTCTTCTCATTTTGAAGTAGTAAACAAAGTTTTCCTGAAAGGGGGTTATCTATCATAAAGCTCAAAGAGTGTTTTTTGACAAAATGTCTCATTTATTGTCCTTTATTGGTACCATAAGGAGATAAGGAAAGTGTTTGGTTTGCCCACCCTCCTGGATCTACCCAGACACCAAAATTTCCCTCAATTCCCATACATTAGTTTGTCTCCTGTGGGGTCTTGGGTGGAAGGAACCAATTCTTAATCCTTCCCCCCCAGAGTCTGGTTATTTAATCATGGCACTATTTATGACAACTAAAATATGAAATAAGCCTTGTTGACAGAAAAAAATGAATAAAGAAAATAAGATATATATCTCCAGTGAAGCATAACTTTCTAATGAAAGAAAAACAAGTGTATCACATTAAACAAAACAAGCTAGAGTCCTGTGTGTTTTCTCTTATATACAGAATCCAAAAGGTTGAGGGAACATGAGGAGATAGGAAGGATGAGAATAGGTGGTGGTAGTCGAGAGACTATGCCAAAGTACATACATGTATAAAATGTAATGAGACATGCTATTTTGTATAATTAATATGCATCAATAAAATGGCTCACTAAAACATTTTAAGAAGAAATAAAAAGTTCCATGCGAAGCAAATACCAGCCACACTAGTGATACTGAAGCTCTTAGGCAGCAGCTGGGAATAGATTACATTCAGATCACTCTGAATAACGAACCCACATCTTCACTGTAAGGTGACAGAGTCTAAGCCACCATGGAAAGAGAAGTCTCTGGAACCACTGACTAGTGGTGAATTCAAGACAGTAGCCAACTGAGATAGATCTTACCCAGTAGGACCTTCTTGATTTTATTCATACTTTAGAAACATGCATTCCTTATGTATCATGGTTAATGACACCAGCTTTCCCTAGAGATGGTAAAACTGGCAGACACAGATGGAGAAAAACCAGCATTAGCTTTATCCTGAGATAATTTTCTCGTCAATGAGATCAGTATGTGCTCACAATCTGCAGGTGCACAGTCGTTATGCTGGGAAGGCATGGTGGTTGAAGAAGCTTGCTGCTGTGGCAAAAGAAGCCTTCACCTTTCATCCCATCTCTGTTTCTGACTCTGCCTAGATAATCAACTGTCAGTAGTCCTTAAATGTTGCCAACACTTTCCTCTTGGTTCATCTACCAGTCTTAATGTTGATTTTGTCCTTCCTCTGGCATTCAGGGGGAAATACAGAATTCATTCATTTGCTATTGCTATGGTAACAGATCTCCACAAAGGTTAAGGGTTAATGGTTAAGGTAACTCAAACATGGATTTGTAACCTTATGATACTCTGAGGGTCAGAAGTCTCAAGGTCATGTCAAAGGCAGAAATACTGCCTTCTTTGAACCTTAGGTAGAACTTACTTTCTTGCCTTTTCCAGCCTCTTGAGATATGGTTAGACCTCTGATTTGCCTTCCAGATCTCCTCTGGCTCAGTCTTTTGCCTCCCTCTTTTATTGAGTTTATGGTTAGTATAGTCTCACTCTAGCACACCAGGGTGTCTCCTCTTCCTAAAGTCCCCGGATTAAGGACATCTATGAAGTCCAATCATCCATGCAGAATGACAGCATCACAGACTTTGGAGTTAGGTTGTGAACATCTTTAGTGGGTGTGCAATTATAAGCCTTTTCTCCAAAACCTACTACTGCCCACCCCAGGTTTCAAGTGAACAGCAGTGACTTTACCCAATGCATCTTTAATTATAGAAAACAGCTCCAGTTCTGATAAATATCCCAAGTCATGGCAGTCTTGATTGGCATTTTTTTAAACTTGCCTATTAAGCAAATGCACATTTTAAAAAAGAGGAATAAACAGATGTCTCTCATTAGCAAAATAAGGGATTTTATTTTTCTTCAACTTTTTTTCCTCACTGCTCATCCATAAATGAGATAAAATGCAGGCTTGAGCTAAAGAATGAGTTCTTTAAATTTCCAGACATGAGAAACTATGGAGTTGAGATAAAGGACACAGCAGTGTGGCTAGACTCAGGGAGAGGACACAGCTGTCACATTTTAACTTGGATCCTGTGACCTTCCAGAACCTTGTCTGAATGAAAAGACCTGCCCAAAAAAGACAATAGTTATTTGACAAGGCATAGACTTGACCTTTACCTCAACTCCTTGAAGTATTGACACCTGACTTCCCAATTTTGAGAAAATATTCAAAGACCCCTCTCACCTTGCTGGCCTGAGACTCTCTAGGTACCTGCAGAGCATTTGATGGGAAGAGGTGAGAGGCATGCTGGGAAATTTTCTCAAACCTACCCTTTTATTTGCATTTTAAATACATTCTAAAACAAATGTGAGCTTTCTCATTTCTGAGTCCCTAGAAATTATCCCAGAGAGTGCTCCCCTATAGGAGAGAGCTCACATCTCCCTCTAGTAGCCCAGCTAGCAAATTCATGAACATTTCCAGTCATTTCTGTAGAAAAGTACTTTTTGTGTTTTTCACATACATGAAAAACACTTTATAATTTCACTAGGAAAGTCAAATCATGAACTAGGTACTCACAAATCTCATCCTGGCCCAAGCTTATGCAAGGTTTTGCTTGTATTAACTGATCACACAGGATCTAACAGGGTAGATATCCTGCTTCAGACTGAGATGTTATGAGTGGTATTTTAACCAACAGCCCCCGAAGGCCAGCAGCATAATTGGAAGCTGGTGATGGAATCACTGTGCAGAAGACTAGATGTCACTGAGTAATACTTAGTAGTGCACAAGAAATCTCTTCTGGTGAAAGGACTGCCTTTCACCATGATGTGAGGATTCCTTCCCAAAGGAAACATAAGCAGCATCTATTCTTCCTCCAAAGATCCCAACCACAACTCAACTAAAATTCATCACAGAGAACCAATGAGTTTAGTGGACTTACTTATAGAATGTGGGTAATGAGATTTGGACAGAGCATGAGGTTCCCCAAAGCAACTTCACTATAAAGTTTTTTCCCAGCATAGATATGGCTTCCCATAGCCACATAGATAGAGCCTCCACTTAATATTCCCCAGCCTATATACTCTAAAATCCAAAGCTTTTTGCAGTTATGACAGATGTGCATACAAATGGATGGGTAGAGAGCTGAAATCTTGGGTGATGGTCCAATGACTCTTCCTATCCTACCTCCTGTAAGGGACCATCAATAGTTGATGGGCCACATCACCAATGATGTCTTGCAAGCAGGCCCAGAAGATCTGAGAAAGATGTAGCTGTTTAAGTTTGAGATCCTCATTCCACAAGTGTTTAAGAAGACAGCTACACACTTGCTCTATGTCAAAGCCAGAGTACAGAATATGAGCAGAGACAGATGAGAATCTCCACTCTTACAGGACTATGTGGTAGTCATATAGGACAGGTAACAAAGAAATGTGGATAATGGAAGTGAGAAAGGGAAAGGGAAGGGAAGGCATGGTGAGTGGATGGTATGTATTTAAAAAAAAAAAAACAGTTAAGAAATCCACCCTGAGACAGTGAGTCCACATGAACAAGTCCATTTGACAGCTGGAGGACAGGACAGTCAAAGTGGTAACAACAGTTTAGAATGCCCTCATCCTAACTTGGTGCCTCTAGGCAACATCTTAATTTCCCTCACTCTGTATTTCACAGATAAAAACAACAAAGGGTAAATGCTTGGTACCTTGCCTAAAGTCCCAGGGTAATTATCAGATGCCTACAGCACAGGATACCCCAAAGGCTGAGTCTCTCTGTTTTCCTTATAATGTATAGACATTAGACTTGGCCTGATTGAGTCTGCTCATTGATCTGATGCCTGGGGACTCCTTCAGCATCTCCTTCTGCATCATTGGTAGTATAATGGTAATAATACTAATAACAACACTGCCTCTCCATGTGCTTAGGAAATTAAAATGGATCACTTAATGCAAAACTCTATGAGGTGCAGACAAAACTATCTGTATTCTTGTTAATATCAGCATTATGATTCATATTTATTAAATTGAAAGTGTGATGTAAAAAAATTATGAACATAGCCTCATTAGGGAGAAGGTGAGAGGAATCAATTTTCTGCTGTGTCTGTTGATTTTCTATACCTTCTCTATATATGCCTATCTTAGCAGCAAAGCAATAAACAAATACACCATCCCTCCTGGCAAATAAGGTCTATGGATGAGTAGAGTATAAGATGGAGGAGAGGGAATATTGATGCACCAGTGAAGGAAAAGCAACTAGCCCATTGGTAAAAGTGCCATTCAAGACCAACAAGATGGCCGAGAGAATAAGGTGTTTGCAACACAATCCTGGAGATCTGAGTTTAATTCCCATAATCTACATAAATATTGAAAGACAGAACAGACTCTGCAAGGTTATTCTTTCACATCTACAAGTACCCTGTGCCTCAAATATCTATTCATATTACACACAGACAGACACACACACACACACACAAACACACACACACATGCAAGAACATAGAATAAATAAAAACTTTTAAAACAGTGTAGTTCATGTGCTCTTCTGTCTTTCCGTATTATTTTTCCCATCTCTTGAGGCTCCATTCACAGTGCAGGAGTGGAGGGACCCAGGGCCTCAGCTGTGTTAGGCAAGTACAATTTCCCACTAGTTGTATTTCTACTCTTTATTATGTGTTTTAATTTACAAGTCTCTTTCTGAATTCTCTGTAACACCTAGATTCACAGTCTGAGACTCGCCTCATAATGTTCATGCGTTTTCTTCTTCATTTCTCTCTTAGGCAAAATACTGATTTAAATTCAATCCATAGTTACACAATCAAGCTAAAGCCCATCATATTTGAGGGAATGTGGTCAGACAGATGTGAGGCAGCTCTCTGTCCCAAATGCCCACATTTAATGCTACTGTGAATGTGGAAAGAGGCATTACCAGAAGCATTTGTAATTCTCAGCAAATGCCCCCTAGGAACACGTATGGATTCACTAACTAGCTTTCCAACTACACACAATAAATGCTCAAAATTTTTATCTCCAGTTATAAATTAACTCTGGGAATTTGGAAATATCCCACAGTATCTGTGAGTTGCAGAGATCTATGAATTTCAATCTGTCCATATTCACAGATAATTCTGCAGCATTTAAAATACACAGATGGGGGAGTTCGAGACATCTGGTCTACCTCTGTCTAGCTTAGCTATGGCATGTGTTCCTGTTTGCTGGGGGAAGCCACAGTGTTCTCATATGGGGAGTGTGTCTCCCTGCCTTAGTCAAACTCATTTAACTCAATCAATGGAGTTATTGTTCTGAGGCTAAAATGCCTCCATCTCATACCCTCCCTTTGGCTTCTCATATCATAGAAACGTGATATTAGTTCCTCTCACTGAGTGGAAGATTCCTCCAAGCACTATATAGGAGATGGAAGAAATGAAAGAAATTTTCCCCTGATATTCTGTTTTATTCTACCCATCACACCTAAGCAGAATAAACACCACTGACTTGGATACAGGTCTGTAATGGACACAGTGATATTATGTGCCTCCATCCCAGGCATTCTTATTCATTATGTTTATTCTTCAAGTCTGGGTATCAAAGTTCAACGAAAGTGAAAATGTTAAAGAATCTGACACTCTTAGGGCACAACCTCCATTTATAGACAGAAATAATAGTTTCTGTTCATCTTCCCAATTTTGACTTAATCAGAAAATAAATACATGATTTACCACAGGGGTCATTAATGTGAAATTGTAAAACATTCAAACTGAGTCCCATATATAGGCATCTGTTATTGTCTTTCTTCCTAAAATCAGGGGAGTGTAATCTATTGGAACAAGTTGATATGGACTCAAATGTCATGGCACTTACTATTCATTGACAACTAGTTCAACCTGTAAATGGCTGCTTCAGTCAGGAGATAAACTCTGCAAAGGAAGAATGTACAAATGTCAGGTATCTTCAAATTCTACCACCCTGACCCCTAAACATGGAAGCTATCTCTGATCAGCATGACCTATTTAGCATCTTGATGAGGAATCCAGAGAGGCCAAATTCATAAGAATATAAATAACTTCAAGGAAAGAAGAAATAAAGGTAGGAGAGTGATAACTTATGTTATTTCATTTTTTCATTCTCTGTCCTCTCATCTCAAACATCTTTCTACTTGAGATCACATAGGAATAGCATGCCAACTTTTTAAAGTAGGTATTCTGAAACATGGCCATTATATAAAAAGAATCACACAATCTATTCTCCAAGGAATCAAAATCTCTGAAAATTTTTCTCACCAGTAGAAAGTGTGATACATTATTATTATCATTGTGACCATTGCCCCTATAACCATCATGATTACCATCACCACCATCATCATCTTTACTATCAGCTGCATCAGCAGTATCAAATCACAGTCACCAGACATCATCATCATTGGGAGTCATCACAATTATCACCACCACCATCATTATCACTATCAACATCACTACCATGTTTCCTATAATTTACCTTATTTTTGATATCACACATGTATACAATGTGCTTCAATGGATTCAGCCTTCCTCTTCCCTCCCCTTCAAATCCACCAGCCACATGACAGCACATAGATCAATAGAAATGAATTAATTTGAGTTATAAGAGCTAGTTATAAACAACACAAAGATAAAGGCTAGTTTCATAAGTAATAAGTTTCCATGTCATTTTTTTGTGTGTTGGCAGCCCAAAGAAAAATCTATCTACACTCTTTCATTGCTGTAGCCTTCCAAATTTTTAAATCACAACCACATGTGTAATCACTGAAAAGCACAGGGCTATAAATGGCAAGAAAGTTGAACTTGATTGACACAAAATCACATGGTGAAATTTGTCATTTTGTCACCTAACCATAACCCTTTCCACCACCCTTTCTTTTTTTTAAAAAAAAAAATTGTTTATGTTGTTGCTTGCTACATCAAAAATTGTCTGTTTGATAAATTTATATCTAAAAACCCCTGGATATTTTGGAATCTCACTTTGTGAGAGAAAGACTGACAGAGGTCAGATTCAAAGCTCAAGCAAGTAGTTAAGCTAAGTAATGCTATTTTGTGTTTACACATTGCATTTTTATCCATAGCAATCTCATTTTGACAAGGGATGGTAACACCCCAAGCATAGCATCACCATAGTTTCAAAAGTCTTTTTCAAACAAATCTAAGTGAAATCAGACTTTTAAAATCAATAGTAAGTAACTCATGTTACAGTTACTGTGTCATTTACAGAGAAAATTATAAGGATGTTCAAATGAAGATAGAAAGTGAAAAATGACATACACTGATTAGTGGAAGACAGGAGAGATAACATTCTACATTGGAGCAGGACCAAAAGAAACCAAGGGATGCCCAAGATAAGCTTTTAAATGTGTTATATAAAACTGCCAACCTGAGCCTGGAAATGGCTCAGTGGTTAAGAGCAGAGAACCCAGGTTCCATTCCCAGCATGCACATGGCAGCTCACTACCATCCATTAACTCCATTTTCAGGGTATCAAACATCCTCTTTTAGCTTCTATGGGCAATGGACACATGTGGTACACAGACATGAATGCAAATATTTATACACATAAAATAGAAATAAAAGTTAAAGGTAAAAAATAAAATAAAATAAAATAAATAAGGACCACTAGCTTGACCAGGTTTTTCTTGTTTTACACAACTTGTAAAAATCCTAAAACTTGATGAAAATCCTAAAACACACATTGCTATGATTTTTAACCATCAAAATGCCAGTTGCAGGCCTTGAAAAATAGCTCAGCAATTAAATACATATACTGCTCTTGAAGATGTCTTGAGTTCAGTTCCTAGCACAAACATTGGACAACTCACAATTCACAACAGCCTATAGATTTCTCCAGAGTGTCCAACAACATCTTGTGTGCTCTTTGAACACGTTCATTCATGCATGTAGTGGGATTATGCTGTTACATTGTAAATATTGTCCCGCCTACTGGTTTAATAAAATTTCTGATTGGCCAAAGACAGATAGGAAGTGTTCTCAGGGCTATGAGACGAAGAAAACTCTGGGAACAGGAAGAACAGAGCAGAGATGCCAGGAGACACAGAGGAAAGAAGTTAAAATGCTGCTCTGAGAAAAGTTACTGAGCTGCATAGCTGAACAAGATAAGAATCATGGATTGAGTTAAAATGAAGGAGTTAGCAAATTATATGCCTGGGCCCTAGGTCAATCAGTGTAAAGTTAATATAAGCATTTGTGTGATTATTTGGTGCTAAGTGGTAGTGGGGCTGCGAGTGTGTCTGAATCTCAGGGCTAGTCTCGAAAGTATGGGCCAGAAACTTACTACACACACATGCATAGATGCATACACATAGATAAGAAAAAAATTACATCTTACAAAATATTGAGTTGCCAGGCATGATGGCACACACCTTTGACCCCAGGCCTTATTGGATAGAAGCAGGATTATGTCTATGAGGCCAGCCTGGTCTACATATCAAGTTCCAAGCCAGCCAAGGCTTCACACACATACACAAATACATTGAAATGTTTTGAATTTTTTCTGAACAATGGCACTTTTATTAACAGCTGACATGATTACTTTATTTCTGAAAACACCCTGTTATACTCCGATTCATATGAATTATCCATTAATTTACTATTTAGAGTGAAAACAGGGGAAGAATTTAAGGGTTGATATATATATATACACAGAGAGAGACAGAGACAGAGAGAGAGACAGAGAAAGACAGGGATTTTAGAATGCATAACTGATGCTTTTAGCCAAAAGTTAGTTGTAAGATCATTAACATTTTTCTGCCCCAGAAAAAACCTTTTCTTCACCTTGTAAAATGAAAATGGACTCCAATCTAAGGCATAAAGTTTGACTTTGGAAGATGCATTGTGTGAGCTGCTGACTTTGGAAGGAGCATCTTGGACAAGTCTCTTGGAGAGTAGTATATCTTCAGTACCAATCACCTTCACTGGTTCCTTTTTTATCAAAGGTCGGTGTCTTTAAAAGGCATTGAGATCTATGCAGAAACTGACATATTTTGTTCTAGTTAAAATGTTTTATTAAATAAATGGAAGGGCAGAAGAGCATGGATTAGCTCACACAGCCCGCAGCAGTCTGAAAGACTATATTTCCCAGGTCTAAGTAGTTCTTCTAGATTTTATTAATACACACATGGGTTCCAGGCTTTCAACATCAAATCTATTAGCCTTTCAAGCAAAAAGAAAATAATAGAGGAAAAAGAAAATCTTATTTGACCACTTATTCTTGCCTTTCTGGAAAATTTTTATTTTTCATTGTTGCTTGTTTTGGCTTCTCCATTTTTGTCTTTGTTCATGTGTTTATTTTTTTTTTCCCAAAGTAGGTAGTTCTGAATTCTTCATTTGCCTCATTGGTCACTACCAGGTCACATGACTACCCTTTATCCAGTCATAGTCAGTGAAAAATTGAATCTCACTTCTGGGTCCAGCCAGTGAGGCTTCACTCTCTGAAAGCATGGTGGATAGCCAGGCAATTGTTACTCACATTTTATGTCTCATTGCATTCCATTATGACAGTCAGAGGAAAGGGCCACGGAAATGAGAAGAGGCCAATGCAGGAAGTTGCTCTTGGTGACAAGGATGTTTTGTATGGAATACTCGAATACTGCTTCTTGGGCCAAAATAATCCATGCCCAATTTATTTTTTATTATTATATTTTGTTTTAAAGTTAACATACAAAGTAACAAATTTCTTGACATTTTTACAAGTACCTTTTTATTGTTTCTTCCCTCCCTTCTCCCGTCTCTCTACCTGCTTCCCCATTGTGCCAGGCTACCCCAGTCACTATCACATCACATGTGTTCTGTTACCCTTCTCATCTCCTCTCCATAAGGCTCCTCTGTTTTCTTCTCCTGGTTTCCTTTTTACTTCATGTACTATACCAACACCTGCATACACAAAAATCAGAAGACTGGGGTCCGCAGATGAGGGAGAACATGCGGTATTTGGATTTCTGAGCCTGGGTTACTTTACTTTATATAGTATTTCTCCAGTCTTATCCATCTCCCTATATATGCCATAATTTTACTTCTTAGTGGCAGAGTACAACCACCCCATTGTCATTCCATTTATCTGTTGATGAACATCTAGCCTGGATCCATCTCTTTGGTCTTAAAGATGCAGCCTCAGTGAATGTGGGTGTGCATGTATCTGTGTGGCTGATTTCTACTAGAGCAGAAGTCTGGAACCTGTGAGAGTAGAAATACATTTATTGTTCTTACCTTTTCCAGGCCACTAAAAGACCACTCTGTCCAGGCCAGATGGAGAAGGACCCCTCCACTTATACACTGAATTTGGCAGTTTTTATATAAGGAGAGCAGCTTGAATTGTTCTCAGGGGCTGTTCTGAAACACCTCACCTTGTACTGCTCTATTTTTCTCATTAGGAGATCTAAGGGGATCTAAGGGGTGATGATAGAGGTGGAGAATCTATTTATTTGTAAAAAATAGATGAGCTTTCAGGAAGACCTAGTGAGCAACTGCTGATTATGCAAATTAGCCAGGAACTCTCTCTGAAACACTTTTCATCCCAATAAAAGCTCTGTTGAGAACTAAAAATAGAAAGTTCTACAAAAGCCATGTCATTTTAATTGATGAGATATTAATTTTTTGTTAATTATCCTTGGAAATATTGATGGTTTACAATAAATGTTAATATAAACTGTCAAATATGGCACCCTTCCCAATTCAAATAGAATGTTAAAAACATCACACCAAGTTGTTCTTTAAATATTATTTTAAATTATGTATATTTATTTATGTGTCTGTCTGTGGGTATGTGCACATGATTGTGGCATCTAAGGAGAGCTGTAGATTCTCTCTCTCTCTCTCTCTCTCTCTCTCTCTCTCTCTCTCTCTCTGTTTATAGACAGGAGTATGTTATATACATATAAATACCAACCCTTAAATTCACACACAAATGATTGGAATCTTAGGTCCTTGGGAAGAACAATATGTACTCTTGGCCACTGAGCAATTTTTCTAACCGTACATTTTCTTCTACTTAATAACCTTTATATATTACTATACAATGATAAAACTGTCACTATTTAGTCAGGCCAATTACTATAAATAAAGATTCATTTAACTGCCTATTTTAAAAAATGAGTTTTTACATTTTTACCTGTTAAAATTATGAAAGTTGGCTTATGAAATATTTTTCAATGTATACCTTATCTTTATTCACATTATTACAAGTTTCAGAAAAAGGGTATTTGGATTCATGGGATTTATGCTCACAGGAGACTGTTTGGTAGCAACAGGTGCTTTCATGAGGCTCCGATATGTGTTGGACACTCCTTATGTTGAATTTGTGCTGCTATTCCAGTTCTCTGCCTTGGCTCATTTTAGGTACTGTCAGCAGTGTGTGGCTGAAGTTTGAACAATGATCCCTTTGGGGACATCTAATTGGACACGTCTGTAAATGAAGAGAAACAGACATGGAAAGCAGACCTTTCCTTTGAATGTGAATTTATGGGAATATGATGCTAAGAACTTGGACAGTAATTGGGGGTATAGAGAAACAGTAAGCTCATCAGTAAGTTGAAAATTTGAAACAGAGTTTGAAAACTAAAGACAAACAAAAAACTTTAATGTCTAATAACCATGATAGGGACTCTTATGCATTGATAACATGGTTGCATAGCTTCAAGCATTGTGATGGGTGATTTTAAATCTACAACTTGGAAATAAAAGTTAAATAAGCCATTTCCTCTCCTGGATTGCTCTTTGGTCAGGGCATTTTATCACAGAAGTAAAAACAGGACAGATGATTTCAATAATCTAAATGAACAGAGTTATGCTTTGTAAGTCTTTGTACTTAAGTGTCTCCTCGTGCATTGTCATTGTTACAAGGTTGCATTGGAGAGTGCTCAATGAACTTGAATTCCCAAAGGTAAAATTTTATACATAAGCATAAAATTTTTAGTTGTCCTGCAGCTTTCCTAGAGACCCTAAAGTTAAAAGAGAGTAACAATGGATGTCTAGACTATGTCTTAGAGTTTTAGCAACAAATTGACCCAAATTTCTCTGTTTTTAATCAGTGCTAACTGTATTGTTATGGGGCTTCAAAACCTGTCCAAATTAAAGTGAAGCCCATATGCTTACCTCATTATTCAAGAATAACCCTTATCATTGTTGACTTGTATTATGGAATGAACCCAGTGATGTACACAGACTCCTCAGATTATTTTTGTTTAACAATTTAGAGCTCTGTTTAAGATAGTCAAGGCTGGAAGCTTCAATAAAGATTGATAAATATAGTCAAAATTGTGGGGATCTGGGATTGAGTTATGGTCTTTGAGGGTGGGGTTAGATCTGGTTTACTTCTTTCTACTCCCACTGAAAAGCAAACCTTTCTAATGTCACAGTATTTTAGAATAGCTCATAAGAAAATATATATATAAGAATCCTTTTGTTTTGGCAGCTTGGAGAACAGCCTTGTAAAAAAAATCCCTGAAGTCCTCTAGGAAGCTGAAGATGTGAGAATGATTTTCTAGTTCTAATATATCAATTCTTCCCACAACAAAACAAAACAAAACAAAACCTAAAAAGCAAAAATAGACTGAAACCAAACTCCCTCTACATTTCCCGTAATTTTAGTGAGCTTCTAAAAACCAGAGACTTGATTAAGAGCATGGCAGATGGACAAAATATAATTTAGGAAGATTAAATGAGCTGGATGTGATATGCCTCCAGTATTTAAAGCATCAGGAAATATCAAAATAATTGGGAAAATGAAGCATTGTAGACACCAGGCTATTTTTCAGCTGAACAGTTGATAATCAGTTCTCAGAGTGTCCCAGATGTGAGTTTCCTTTAATAATGGAGTTAAAAATAACACTTTTAATTCCTCCTTCCAATGATGATGGGCAAGCTCACTGCCAGCAGACATTATGCAGAAGATATGTGACCAGCATCTTCAAAGTCAATCCACAGTGAAGTAAACACTCATGTTCAACACATCTTCAAATGCTCTGAGCCTTCCCATGTCAGCTCATGCTAGAAATATGGCCTCCGGGGCTTTTGTCTTTCAGCTCCCACTGGCAATGCTACCTGTATGGCTGTCCAACATGCTACAAAAAGATGCACCAGTGCAGTGAGATTGCTTAAGCAAAGATCTCAAGACTTCCTTGGTTAGCTCTGTCCTATACTCTGAGCCCCTGTATATTTTTGTGAATTAAAAGGTGGGAACTAGAAGGGACTTCAAATATTTTCATACAAACTACTTCTTCACTTTTCCTTTTCATGTAGGAAATCTCTCACAACCCTTAACTCTAGTTGGGGGTCCTGTGTGAGTGGCATCCACCAAGAAAGAGGCTGCCTGAACTCCTCTGTAATATCTAGGAGCTTACATTTGGGGCCAATAGTGTGACTCAAGGTATGAAGAGAAATCGTGGGTCTTCACTGCAGTTCCACAGACTCATTGACTTTCTGGACAGGTTCTGAGAAGCTAAGGAATTCCACTAGCAGAATGAAGTTCTAATGCTCTGATCTCTTTTCTCGAAGTTCTCAATTGAGAGAAAGGCATTGGGAAGGTATCTTTCCCAAGTTAAGAAAGCCCAACATGTTTAAGGCAACATCTGCCCATTATTGATGGTGAAATCACACTCAGAAGACAGAGGCTGAACTAACATAGTGCTATGAGATCCCCTGAAACATGTCAGCAAGAGAGGAAAACATGGCAATGACCTAATAGCAGGTTTGTCCCTAATGAGGTATTTCTTCAGTTGGTTTTGTGACTGACAAAATCATGCTTGCTGTGGCATATGACAGTAGTACTTTTCTCTTGTCTCTCCTATGGCCCTACTCCAATTTACCTATCTTGCACCTATATGAATTAACATTTCTTCTTCTGTTTAAACGAAAGATAATATAAAAAAGAAATAATTTTATATCAGAAGTGGTCAGCTGTCTATACCTGGTATTTACAACTGATACTCAAAGTGTGAGTATACAGCATATTGTTTAGAGAGGTGTAATGGATGTGCAACGATGTCAACATTAGTTACCATTGGTGTGACATAAATGTCTTTTCCTTCCAAGTGTGAAGGTGCTTGGTACAATATTATCCAATGTGAAAGTCATGTGTCTTTGTAATTTTTTAAATTACTACTTATATTCTCCCTACTTCCAAATATGTGCAATGCTTGCCTAGGCACCACTCATTATGAGTATTAGGACTTCAACATGCTTCTGGAATCCAGTTACAACAACAGAGTTGAAAATTAGGCTTCTCATAAGAGCTAACTATTAAGTTAGTGTATTTATAGCACAACAGCATGTGTGTATATGAGCGTAGTGTCTTGGGACACCAGAAGATGTCATCAGTTCGCCTGAAGTTGGAGTCACAGGTGGTTGTGAGCTGCCCAATGTGGATGCTGGGAACTGATTTCTGATCCCTTTCAAGAGCATCAAGTGCTCTTAAACTGTTAGCCACTTCTCTACCCCTACCAGTATCTTATCTTTACAAAATTAAATTAGCATACACAGTATTAGGCTTTACTATGGTAACTTCAAACAAATCCTGGTTTTGGAGATTTATTTTTTTTCCCATTTTTTTCCCATCAGCACTTATTCATGGTTCCATAGCCTGATTTGCACTTTCATGTCACACATGTCCTGTTGTCCTCATCTCCCACTGAACACCGTTTTCCCTTTCTGGGGTCTCTTTACTACTTTGACAATGTACATTCATACTCACCCTCACACTCATATAAACACATGTAAACACTGTAGCTGGGATTCACACATGAGAGAAAACACAGGAGACTTTTGTCTGAGTTTAGGTCACTTCACTTAATAGACTTTCCAGATCCATCTATTTTCCTAAAACATTTCATTATTTCATTTTTCTTTGGGGCCAAATAAAACTTCATTGCTTATGTATGCCACATATTCATTATCCATTCACTTGTAGGTGGGAATCTAGGCTGGTTATATTTCCTTGTACTGTGAATAATGAAACAATAAACTTTATTGTGAAAGTGTTTTGTGGTAGGGCATTGGACCCAGGAGTTGTATTGCTAGGTTTTCATTTTTCAAGAAACTCCCATACCAATTTTATACAGTCTGTGTGCTCCATCTCAGTGAATAAAAGGCCTCCCTACCTTCTCCATATTCTCATCAACATTTACTCTTTATCTTATCTCTAAGGTCACCATTCTGATTGGGGTGAGACAGAATTTCAAATACTTTTAATTTGCATTTTCCTGATGACTAAGGGCATTGAACACAATTTTAAATACTTATTGGCCATTAGAATTTCTTCTCCTGAGAGCTCTGTGTTCAATTCCTTAGCCTTGCTGATTGGCAGATCTGTTTGATTGATGATTGGTGGTTTTTTTTCAATTCTTTATATAGTCTAAATATTAACCCCTTGTCTGAAAAAAAAATCTGGAAAAGTCTTTCTCTCATTCTATACATGGTCTGTTCACTTTGCTGAAAGTTTATTTTGCTGTGCAGGATTTATTTAATTCTTTATCTGTTTCACTGTTCTTGCTCAGAAAGTTCTTGACTATGGCTTGCATTTTGAATTACAGTAAGTGTGTGTGAGTGTGTGTGTGTGTGTTTGTGTGTGTGTGTGTGTGTGTGTACATGCCATATTCTTTGTGGCGGTCAGAGGACAATTTATAGGAGTCAATTTTTCCCTTTTGCCATGTAGGTCCCTATGATCAAAATAGGATAGTTAGACTTGGGGGACAAACACCTTTACCTGCCAAATTATCTCACTAGCCCTATGCCAACATAAATGTATAGGAATAAATGTGCTTTTACTTAGCAGATTCAGCATTTAGGCTTTAAATTGTGCTCTTTTATATATTTTTCTTTTTTCCTTTTTTTAAAAAAAAAATGATATCTGAGAAAGATGGCTCCAACTTAATTCCAGAGAATAATGAAGTTAGAATATACCCAATTTTGGTAGTGTCATTCATTGAATGGGCTGTCTTTTTTTCAGTGTGTGTTCTTAATAACTTGGACCAAAATTAGGTGGAAGCCACCCTCTTCACTGCATTACTGGACTGAGAGATTTGTGACAGGAAAATCTGCATGCAGCTTGAAAAAGGGTGTGGGGTGCTAAATGACTTCACCAGCAAAACCTTCACAAACAGCAAAATGGGATAAAAGAATTATGGGTATATGTCTATAGTTTCCTTGAGATCCCTTGAAATGTTGCTCTCACTGAGTGGGCTGTCCCTATGCAGGAGTATGCAAGGAATCTAGCTGTGAAATACATGTGTTAAGAAAGCAAGAGAGACATGGATTAAGTGAATTACATCAGCAGTATGCAATCATTAAATCCATCATACACCAGCAATGTGACCACATCAAATGCATCATACATCAGTAGTGTGCATGCGTCAAATGCATCATACACCAACACTATGCATGCCCACATGGGGATTCAAGTACAACACAAATGTAATGGTTGTTTAATTCTAAATGTGAAACAAAGCACTGAAGTTGTGAGGCTCCTGATTTTGTTCCCCACACAATCTCAAACCAAGGGAATGAAAGGGGCCATGTCAGATCTACGGTGATGACAGGGACCTCAGAATGAAATCTTACAAGAATGAATACCACCAATCTTATACTTCCCCTACATTTCAAAATGTTTACTCACCAGAAACCACATTTTCCAGTGAGTCATATCATTTTCTCTGCTTTTGTGTTTTCCAAAGAAAACCCTCAATCCCAGATAAATAAAAATGTTTCATCTAAACAAAGGTCTCAGACCAACAATTAAGGCCATAGATATTTAAGGCTTTCAGATACACAAATAGTAGGACTTGTTTTGTCTATAGATAGCATCCCAGATCTCTCAGAGCTAAGGAGAGTCTCCCCAGTGAGTGTTAAAACTCGCAACTTATTATTTTCCCATCTAACAGCATCCCACTGTCTCCAGATGGGGGAGTGTGTATATATATATACATATATATATATATGTATATATATATACATACTGCCAGAGTGTCCACATATATAAATAATATTCAGGAAGAATTCTTCAGTGGGTCCTTGAACTTCAATAGCAAAAATGTTTTAAATTCAGCATTTTCACTTTGCAAACCAACTCCTAAATAGACATTTTTTCTTTCTTTCTTTTGTTTTTTTTTTTCCAGAGCCTTGTCACAAACTTTGTGTGTTCCTTCTATGTTTGACTTGAAGTATTCTAAAAGTTTTACATCCATGCTGAGATCTGGGAAGAATTCCAGAGGCCAGCAGCTCAGCCTTCCTGTTTTTCACTTGAAAAAGAACTGAATGAAGCCATTAGAGAAACCAATGTGGGAGAGTTTCTATATCTGTGTTGGGGAAGAATGGACATGTGATAGTGGATGCATATTTCAAATAAGTGCAGTCAACTGTGAGAGACAGGAGTACACTGTGATATTTCAGTATCTCTGTATCCCAGTCCATTTACTCAGGTAGCCTGTGAGGCTTAGAGAAAGAGGAGGAAGGTTGAGATTATTATTAATAAACAATAATCAAATACATTCTTTAGTTTAGATCCTTGGTGGAAAAAAAAACCTGTCTATACCCCATTACCTGTCAAAATGAGAGCTGTGATCCCAGAAGTTTAATGAAGTATATAAAGGATTAACTGCTAAGTGCCTGGGCTTTTGGCCAACACACCTACACAAGCTTCCATTGATATATCCCCGACACTTTCCAAGAGTAAAACAGAAGCCCCAGGTCTCTATAGTTTTCTTCTAAGAACTCTGTAGCCATTAGAATGCCTGAAATGTAGACCTGGGCAAACCCCTCTTGGTAACATATGAACACACCACAAGAATACACAAATACACAATACACATATATATATATGCATAAATGTGCAGACATTTACAGATGAATGATAAGCATATATACACAGAAACACTATCCCTCAAATGCACAAACAATGATAAACACATAGGAATATGTAGGTATAGGTAGAAGTCTGTCCTGCCAGCAACTCCTAAAACTCAGCAGCTTCCCAAATTGCTACACAGGGCCGTATAATAATTATAAATGATCAGCCAGTAGCTCAGGCTTATTACTAACTAGCTCTTACACTTAAATTAACCCATAATTCTTATCTGTGTTTAGCCATGTGGCTGGTGCCTTATTCAGTGCAACAGTCTCATCTTACTTCCTCTGGCAGCAACATTGACTCCCCTTTCCTCTTCCCAGAATTCTCCTAGTCTGACTCACATGCTCAATCTTTTCCTGCATAGCCATTGGCCAATCAGCTTTATTATTAACAATGAGCCTAATCCACAGCAGGAATATGAAGACAAATATACATACACATATACACATAAATGATGAGTAAGTACACCAATGCCTATACAACTGAATGACACCACTGTGGATATATATTACATATTTAATAAAACCTGAATACTGATATTGAGGAGAGAGCACACAGTCAAATCCAAGGCAAACAGTTCAGGAAATTCTTAAAACCTTGAATACAAAGATAAAGAGCTGAATCAGTCACATACACCTTTAACCTCAACACAGGGAAAGCCAGGAGTAGTGACCTACACCCTTGATCCCAAAACTCCAGAGACAGAACTTCTTCTGTTTCTGTGAGTTCAAGACTACACACCTTTAATCCTAATCTGGATGGGATAGGGTATATAAGGGTTCGTAGAAACCCAGAGAAAACAGAAGTGACTGGGAGAAGCAACTGGCAGAAGCGACTGAGAGAATCTACCAGGAGCAAGGCTGAGAAAGATGCAAGACAGCAGTGAGAACTGACTGTGGTGCTTCCTCTCTCTGATATTTCAGCCTTCCCTGAAATTTGACTCTGGGTCCCATTCATGCTGCTACCCACCACTTACACTTGGAAAGAGGAGAGACTCTGTCTTATTGTGATAGTGATGAGCTTGTGGGACACTGCAATGCAAACAGTTCTTTGAGTATTGTATAAAAATAATGAGTTCACATTGGGACATCCTTCTCTGTTTGTTTTCATACTTAAACAGACAAATGTCCTGTGGTTACATTATAAGATAGCCTGGAATCATAAAATGAATCCACATTATTTCTCAAGTGATTCAAGGTGAACCACATTTCCCAGGAATGAAGAGAGAGAACAGAGCTCACCCACCAGAGAGATAGTTACCCCAGATTTGAGATGGCCTTTTTAAGCCACTGTGTTTCCTATTGTCCTGTCAAAAATGCTTCTTCCAATTTGGCTTAATTCTTTCAGTTTGACAACTATATATTTTAAAAACCTACACCTTGAATGATTTTAAAATATAGTTATCCCAGTGTGCCTTTTAGCACTTCAATATGCTATCATCATCAGACCAAGAACACTTCACAGTCAAATATTTTAGCAAAAATACCTTTTAGCCATCCATTGAGTGAGTGCTGGATAACATAGGAGATATTTACATTAGTCAGGCATGATTTAATTGAAGGGATGGCAGGATAGCTTTGATGGCATGCCACCCTGTTAGTACAGAGAGCTAGGACTTCAGAGGGGAGAAGAAAATGTCTCTGATACTGTGTAAAGATGGAATGTAATTGTCTTTCATGCCGCTGAAGGACTCAGTTGATCTTTGCCAGTTCAGCCTGCACTTGGACTTTTTATTTGACTTTCCCCAACTGATGTACCAGGCAAAGTTCTTCACCTTTGGTCTGGACAGTGTTTCATTTTTTCCCTTTTCTTTTTATATGATTCCCCCACCCAAAGTACAAACAATAAAAATAGACAAATGAAGCTACATTAAATGAACAATCTGTGTAGCAAAGAGAACAATCAGCAGAGGGATGGGCAATCCACAGAGTGAAAGTATTTTTAAACTAGCCTATTTATAGACTCCCACACCCATCACCTGACATTGGAACCACCTTCAGGGTCATAACAGCTTCCTGACAGTAGGCTCAAAGACTCAAAAATTCTCTCACATTGTCCAAACATAAATGGCCTCCAATGCTACAGTCTGGCCTGATTACATCTCCCTACAGGCCTTGGCTCTATTCCACATGTTTTCTGGCTAGATTTAAAGATGAATCCAGCCTGGGGATTTTGCTTAGGCTGCTGGCAAAATAAAAGCTAAAAGATCAATTTCCTCTACACATTGTGTTTTCAGGTCCTCTTTATTCCTGTGGTGGTTTGAATGTGAAATGTTCTCATGGGCTCAGATGTTTGGTCAATTGTACCCCAGCAGGTGGAGCTGTTTAAGGGAGGGTATGGAACCTTTAGGAGGTGGAGGCTTGAAGGAGGGATGACATTGCTGAAGCGGACAGGCTTTGAGGGTTTGTAGCTTCATCTCTACTCCTGGTTGCTCTCTCTGCTTCATGTGTGTGAATAAAAATGTGACCAGCTAGCTCATTGCTTCTGGGCCATGCCTTTCTTCCTGTATGGTTCTTATCCCTCTGAAACCATAGCAAAAATAAACTCTTTTCCTTGAGCTGCTTTTGGTCACTGTTTCTTACAACAGAAAAGTAACTAACAAAATTCCCTGAGAAGTCCTCCAGGATCATCTCCCCACATTTTTCTCAGCTCTGTGCAGGCCAGGTTGTTCCTGTAGCTGTTCCATCCCCTCTTCTGCTTTTTGACCACTCACATAAAGCTCTAGATTACAAATCCTGATGTTTTACATACTAGGGTGTCTTAGGCAGTACGTCTTACTGAAACATCCCAAATTCTCTTAAAATACAGTGCAGAGGTGCTCTGAGGAGGAGTTTGGGGATCATTGGAGAAGAGGTAGAATGTCTGGAATAACTATAAGAAAATAGTGGTTGCAACAGCATGCACAAGACATGTGCAAACTCAAGCCAGACAAAATCCTAGCATAGAGAGGAAAGTAGAGCATGACGTTCTACCCATAGCTGAGGAGATATTGGCAACTGATAGCTGCTGGGAGTGGGAAGGTCAGTTTTCTGTAAGGATGTGTCCCCTGGTGGGTACATTCTATTCCAGTGATGGTCACACATGCAAGAATGTATTAGCAGCATAAACTTTATAAAAAAGTTTAAAAAACATAAAAGAAGCCAAAGTTGGATAGGTAAGGAAAGGGGTAGATCTGGGAGGAAATAGAGGGGTGTGTGTGTTCATGTGTGCATATGAGCAATATGCATTGCATAAAATTCTCAAATAATCTAAAAAAATGAACAATTACAGCTCAGGAAACCTCAGTACTTTGCTGTTTTAGTAAGTAGGATGAATGGCTGCAACATCAAGTAGAATGTAACTGCGCAGCAATGAGATAATATCAAGATAGCCACTCTAGCTTCAAAGCCAACTTTGAGGAGATATGACACAATTTAGGCTCTGGAGAGACTGTCTCTGACTCTCTTAGTATGAGTACACTGTAGCAAAGAAACCTTACCATAGGGCTTCCATGATTCACTCACTTGTAATCAAGCCCTTCATCACTGAGATACTGTCCCAACTCCAACCCCTCACACACCCTTGCATCCTTGCATCCCTTTACAGAACAAATGGTTTGTCTATCTACCAGTGTCTGCTTCACTCTTTAAATGCATTTAGACCCTCTCATTTTATAAACAAATTCCCATTCATTTTTTTTTTCTTGAGCCAAATGTTGAGCATCAAAATGGACAGAAGATTGCAAGTATCTCTGAAAACTACCAGTCATTGTTTGGATAATTATGTTTGAATTAGTAGGCATTTCTCTTTTTGGGGCCACTAAGGACTTAATATCCACTGGATACTTTAGAGAGGTAGAAAGGTTTTTTTTTTTTTTTTGGCTGCCAAAGGAGGTCTGAGGAATGTGCTAACCATCTATTTTTACAACACAACTGGATTTCCCTGTCTTTATTCTCTAGTTAAATTGAGAGGTGATAAGTGAACAAAGTACTCTTGGGCTCAACAGTAATTATATATAGCATTTACAAGGCTCTTCACCAGCTTCTGGGGACAAACCAAAGCCCTGGTGACTCCTTCTCTGTCCACAATATGAGACATGGGGAGGACATTTTGGCTATGAACACAGATGAGCTCATGGGCATAATGAGAAATGATCTGCAATAAGAGGCTATTTGTGCTCTATTTTTTGTGGTCTGAATCATCAGTTATGACTCCTGCAGATTTTTCATGTCTAATTTTTAGCATTCTATCTCTAAGAGAAGAAACAACTCAGCAGAGAGCATTCATTATTAAGCATTTTAGACCAATATCCATTTCAACAGCCAGTCTGTGGTATAAATAAGAACCTTATTAAGTCTTCACCTGGAAATGTTATTTTGACTTAAGATCATTCTTGTATTTAATTTGGAATATAGTAACATGTCATTTTAGTCTCTCCTCTCTCTCTCTCTCTCTCTCTCTCTCTCTCTCTCTCTCTCTCTCTCTCTCTCTCTCTCACACACACACACACACACACACACACATCCCACCTCCTCTCCCTTTCCCTACTCTTTTCTCTCATTCTCCTCTTTCTCTCCTACCAGAATCCTTCCATTCTACCAAAAGCAACCTACAGATTGCCATGCCAGTCATAGTGCCAACTCAGTTCTTTACAGAAATAGGAAAAAAACCCTTAAAATTCATAGGGATGCACAAAGTATCTCAGATATATATAGAACAATCCTGAGTGATAAGAATACTTGTGGAGGCATCACAACACCTGATTTCAAGTTATATTACAGAGCCATAGTAGTAAAAACAGCATGATACTGGCACAAAGGAGACACACAGATCAGTGAAATATAATAAATGACCTAAATATAAATCCACACATCTACAGTCACTTGACTTTTAACAAAGAAGCCAAAACACACATTGGAGAAAAGACAATCCCTCTAACAAATGATGCTGGAAAACCACGTAACTTTTCATGACTTTTGGCACACATATTGTTGTGACCTTCAGGGAACATCCTTTGAATGCAGTGTTTGCAACAGAAAAGGACTTGTGGGTATTTTCTGGCTGCTTCATAAATGGATTTCTATGTATTGTTGGGGAAGAAGCATGCTCTATTATTTCACTTTATTTTTGTTCAAGTAAATAGAAAGTCTTATCTTCAGGTGTCCCCGGGAAGTTTGCTTTTTGTGCAAATCTGTTCTATTTTTATGGATATTTTTGAACAAAATTTAGAGATGTTTTTGATTGAAGCATGTTCACGATGGCTTGCATGCGTATCAGCATGAGTCATTTAATGAGAGATTTTACTTTGAAAACTTGATCCTTGGAAGTTACATTGTTTTAAAGCAATGTCACATATTTGGAATAATCATGGGGGGGTCTCTCAGGAAGTGAGCAAGCCTGTGTGAAAGAGATAAACGTTACAAGATGCAGCAAAGGGCTGTAGAGATGCTCAGTGGTTAAGAGCACTGACTATTCTTCCAGAGGACCTGAGTTCGACTCCCAGCATCCACATGGCAGTTAACAACTATCTGTAATTCCAAGATCTGACACCCTTACACAGTCATACATGCAGGCAAAACACCAATTCACATAAAAATAAAAAATAAATATTAAAAAAGACTTATTAAAAAACAAAAAACAAGATGCAACAAAGACGGGTCCCAACCAGCCTAGCTGCAGGAGATGCTTCTCCAGCTCGACGGAAGACCTTTGTGGAGCACACTTACACTAATCACATGTCCTAGATTGTTTCCCTTATTGCAGAACCCCTAAAGAGGATAGAGCCATTCTCCTTTGCGAATGAGAAAAATGAAGGTAAGTTGCTGATGCTTTACCTGCATGAAACATAATTATTTAGGTTTGCTTACACACAAAACTCAGAACACTGGTGTACTACTCAGTTTTTCATTGCTGTGACAAAATACCTAGGAAAACAAGTTTAAAAAGAAAGTATTTATTGTGCTCATAGGGTCTGATGCTTTGGTCCCCTGTAAGCTGACTTCATTGCTTCTGAGTCTAAGAGGTGAAACAATGTGTCAGGAGAATGCAGGAGAGAGCAGGGATGTTCATCTTTTTTTTTTTTTTTTTTTTTGAAATTTTCATTTTATTTATTGTACTTTCTAACTTTATAATTTCTTTTTTTTATAGCATAACTAATCTTTTCTTTTTTTTTTCTTTTTTTTTCTTTATTTTGTATTTATCAAAAAAAAACAGTAAAAAGAATTTAAAATGCAGAAGAGTTAACAATAACTATACAGAGGATAAGAATCATAAGCATGGCTTATCAAGGGTAGAAATACAAATAAGATTGCTACACATATATTTTCTTTGTGTTCAGCTTTCCCTATATATCCTTA